>CAUYRT010069411.1:0-65033 GCA_963574885.1 Lepilemur ruficaudatus | reverse complement strand
TGGTTTCGAACTCCTGACCTTGAGTGATCCACCCGCCTTGGCCTCCCAGAGTGCTAGGATTACAGGCGTGAGCCACCGCACCCAGCCTGAATTATAAAATTTTTCAATCATGGCTTTTCAAAAACAAAACAGAAATCAATTACATGACACTACAGAAAAAGAAGTTAGATCAACTGTTATACCTACCCAAGTCTTTCAAAATATTCTGAGAACACAGATTTCTGCTGTTCATACACTGGGATTTGATTAGCAAAAAAGACAACCTTCCCTTTTTGTCCTTGTGAAAATTTTTCAAGATGATGTTCACATATGAGAAGTGAAACAAAGGTTTTTCCACAACCTTTTAACATGTAAGGAAAAAAGAAAACATGTAACTAATATTGTATCAGATATTTCTTCAGAAACATTTATTTTTGGCTCTTCTAATACCACTGAGCTAACAAATTGATAATTTAGTTGGGTTAACAATTACAGAATTTACACTATGACTAAAAAAAAAAGAAAAACAAAATCAAGCTACTCCCTAGATAACATGCAAACAAACAGCCAGGACCCCAAAGCAAGATAACAGAGGGCAATTTTCTTTCCCTTCTCACGTTCCTTAAAATATGCTGATATTATGTTAATAGGATAGTTTTCCCAAAAGACAAATGAAACAAGGGAAAAACTGACACTTGCCCATTCTGCCCCAGTCTTTAATAAAAAAAAAAAAAAAAACAAAACAAAAGGACACAAACAGAGAAACAAACTATATAACAGCAACTTGTCTGGCCAAACAACCCTGAACGCACCCGATTTCATCTGATCTCAGAAGCTAAGCAGGGTCAGGCCTGGTTAGTACTTGGATGGGAGTAATGGCGACTGGCTTACCAGTAGGAGCACATATTATTGTGTTTTTTCCTTTCTTAGCTGGCAAAGCAAGCTCCAGCTGGTAATTTCTTATTTTAAGTCGGCTGTTCAAGTCAGTATGAGACACTTCTGTAATACGAAAGGAACAAAATTACCAAACAGTTACTGCTCTGAGCAATCATGCCAATAGCTATAGTCCAATGGACACAAATTCCAACTCTAGCAAGAAGCGTCTCATTGGAGAAAGTTTAGAATCCTGTCTCTTGTTAACCATTCTAGTCCTGTACTAATTTGAAGTACAGAATTCTCTCAATGACAGAGTATCAATGACAAGAAAAGAAAAAAAAAAACAGAATTCTTTCTTAAACAATCATGGATGCCTAGTAAAGAGAAACTAAAGCAAGAATGGCCCAACAGGGTAAGACAAGACAGCCACCAGTTAAACGCAACGCTATATAGAACAAAACAACAAATTCTTCCAAGATCTTTGAAGAAAACCAGCTGTTAAATGTTAGATTCTCAAAGCAATTTCTTATTAAGGAGCAACCATACTTTGTAATTCTTCAGGCTCTCAAATGATATTTTTCCCTCAACACAAGCAGAAGTTTTAAAAAGAACACTCAGAAGCTTTATCTCCATAACAGGTAAGCATATAAAAATAGTAAGAGCTAGAAAAAACTTTAGAAGTTATCTAGTGAGTCTAACTTACCCATTTCAAAGACAAAGAATTTCTAAAACGTTAACTGAGTTAACCTCACTGAAAAGACAAGTAAGGATCTTGTCAGAAAATTTAAAGCAACTTATGTTCATTGATTTTATTCTGAATGACAGAAAAACATATCATTTGGGTACAGAAGTAATCTGTATATTTTCTTTTTATGATGCTATACTAAAATCACATTTTTCTTCTAATACTATGCATTATTAATCCTAATTTCCTTCCCGACACCCTTTTATAAATAACTTTTTATTACATGGCATATTTTGCAACTTTCTGGTCTCCTCATAAAACAGTCAGGAAAATATGCTTGAAGAAGCATAAGGAGGCCTCACAGGGCCAGAGCGAACTTACACAGTGTCTCTGTGTGAATATGAAAACGGCGCTCCTCTTGGGAGACACAGCCCCTCAGATGCTGTCTGGCAAACAACACAGGCGGGATCTCAGCCCCTACTCAGGCTCTCAGCCGGGCACATTCATGCAGTGCACTAACTTTATCAACTCACATGGCAGCTCTGGAATCTTAAAAGGAAACTGAGCAAGTGGCTCTCAAATAGAAGTATTTCTTTACAAATCAAAGCTGATTTGGTATTTCATAGACATTGAGTGTCTGGAGGACTCTATTTGCATTTTCAATGTAGACAGTGCATGTACTTTCTTAGTGGTAAAAGATTAAAAAAAAAACAAAGCAGAAACAGCAGCTCTCCTCAGGAGGAGAGAATGGCATTTCTTACTATAGAAAAAGTATCTATTTTAAAATAAATTCTTTCTTTCTTAATTTTCCTCAAAAACCTTTTCACAAGGTCATGACTTTTGGCCCTGCAAAACATGTCCTCACACAAAGTACCTGAAAAGCACCATTATGAAAAAGGACAATGTCAAGTACCTGATGGTGGACATGAATTCTGACTAAGATTCTGGCATTCTGGATCTTCCTGGTAGAAAATCTGTACGTCCGAAGTTTCCATGTTATCATCCTCAAGATCTTTCATTTCAGCATCATTTGCACCTTGATGAGACCCAAAAACATCTTAGAATCTTAATACAATCTGATTATAATTTCGATGGTGAAAGCCCCCAAAGAAGTCATAACACTAAAATTTTAAACTTCCATTAAGATGTCTCACAACTACTCCTATTTACCTTTCAAAATAATTAAAGAACTATTTTGAGTTTGAAATCTCAATCTGGATTTTGAACTCCAGTGTCATTTAGGACTGTATTACTCAATGTGTGGGACATGTATCAGCAATTTCCAAGGTTTATTTGAATCTTGAGCCCCTACTGAATGAGAACCTGCATTATAACAAGATCTCCAAGGGATTCAACTAGGAAGCATGATTTAGCAGACATTCATGTCTGCCCTTTCTGACTGACTCTTGACCCAAGAAATCAGATGTGTATTTATACAGACATGCTTTTGTAACAACTTTCTATCTAAAGAAGCCTAGACAAAGCTAGGACCAGGCATTCAGATGTTTACCAAACTTGGCCTTTAAAACAATGCCATGAGGCCGGGCGCGGTGGCTCATGCCTGTAATCCTAGCACTCTGGAAGGCTGAGGCGGGCGGATTGTTTGCGCTCAGGAGTTCGAGACCAGCCTGAGCAAGAGCAAGACCCATCTCTAGTAAAAATAGAAAGAAATTAGCTGGACAACTAAAAATATATATAGAAAAAATTAGCCGGGCATGGTGGCACGTGCCTGTAGTCCCAGCTACTCGGGAGGCTGAGGCAGGAGAATTACTTGAGCCCAGGAGTCTGAGGTTGCTGTGAGTTAGGCTGACGCCATGGCACTATAGCCGAGGCAAGAGAGTGAGACTCTGTCACAAAACAAACAAACAAAAAAAAAAACTATGCTCTGAGAAGATGTTAGCTTCAAGAAGCCAAGTGGTGGCTCAGACACTGAATCACAACAAATTCTTTCACTCCTATTCTGGTTCAGTTCCAGACGGCTTCCAGGTGAGAGAACTAGACAATGTTTCTCATGATTCTACTCTGAAAAGCAGGTGAGTCCTGGAGTTTGAACCTTTAACTCTACAATTCTCAAGCTATTTTCTCTGATAATCTAAACTCAGACTAGGAACTCAGATTCTATCTCTCCAAATCCTCTGGGCCAGATAGGCTAATTCTGGATGAGAACAGTTTGCCCTGGTCCATTTTTAGGGGTTATATACATCAAATTGATTCCATGGGCAAGTAGCTGCCTCCCTCCCAGAACCCAGCTTCATGCTGGTCTCTCCTTAGAGATGTAACCCTGGTAATCTGAAGGGGAAAATGCCTCTGACGGTAAGCAGACTCATGAGGAGGGCACAGCATGCTCTCGGACCCTCCCCCTTCTCCCTTCAGGGCTCCTGCTTGGAATAGCTTACCTTTCTCTACAATCCACAGTTCACTGAACCGGTTATCTTCTTTCTCCAAAGCAAGCTTCAGAGTTTTGGGCCAGTTCTCCTTGTCTGATTTGAGAAGGCATTCCACCATTTTCTCTGCACCTGCCATCATCCCTTTATTGAAGGAAACCTACATAAGGCAACTGCGGTTTATTGATCAACTATTTCAAAAGTTTTCCCTTTATCAGTTTTTACTGAAGAAATGTCAGTTCCTATACTATCTGATTTAAAATCATAGTACACTACAGTTCAATGGATCTTATTCATTGACCATCCAAGAGTCTCTTAAGATAGTCTTTCCTTCATCCTTGTCCTTCACATGTGATTTCACTATGTCAAGCCAAGCCTTCTCACCTCCGACTTCTAATACCTGTCATCATCAGCAATGTGAAGAAAACTATTCATTCATTTGACAACCATTCACAATATGGGCATATGGGCATACAGCAATATTTGGAAGCGTATAACAAAATGTTAAGAAATGGTTTTTTTCAGGATAGAGGGATTTACATGACTTTTATTATTAATATAATAACTAAAATGTATTATGCATCTATTATTATGTAGCAGGCATATATGAGCATTTTACATATATTATCTCATTTAACCTTTATAAGAACACCATATTAGTATGGCACTATTATTATTCCCATTTTATGCATGAAGAAACAATGTTTAGAGAAGTTAAATAACTTGCCCAAGATCACACTGCTAGTAAGCGGTGGAGCTACAAATCTAACAAAATTCATCTGTGTCCAGAGCCTAAACACTTAACTGCCTTTTCCTTTTTATTTGCTGAACTGTTCAATATTATTTAAATTTGCATAAAGCATTCACAAAAGTAATACAGTAATTTTAACTGAGAAGAGGGCAAACCCCCCAAAAAAATTGTGACATAAAAATTACCCAGTTTACAGCAAAAGTACTATTCCAGGTAAGTATGCCTTAGATATTAGGACTTCTGTGGGTTTCAGTTATCTTTCTCAGGACTAAAACAGTATAGAAAACAGAAGAGATTTCTCATGTTCAAAATATTTCCCCCAAATTTAGTATTTTATATTAATTAACTTACCTGTCTAATTTCTTCACATTCCTGATTAATTAAACATACAGAGATTTCAGGAAGGATCTCTGTTGGATTGATTCTGGTTTTAAATTCTGGCTGTAAACGTCTTAAAAGTGCTCTATAGTCCTCTAGCTTTTCGATTTTTTTGAAATCCCAATTTTCAATGGCTTCATGAAGTCCAGAATAACCTGAAAAAAATTAAAAAAATGAGGACTCTTATGAGACTAACTGAAAAATAGTTTGAGATTAATACCATAGGAATCACATTTGTGTGGTGACAGAACTCAAAAAAAAAAAAAAATCTATAAATTATCCCAATTGTTGTTGATTTAAAAAAAATTATTCATTTTAGTTACCCAACACTTTAGGTCTTCCAACAGGGTTTATCTCTTAGGATAAAGTACTAAAGACAAATTTTAAACCTTACAGTTCATCTTAGTATAAAGCCTTTCTTCCCTGTAGCCTTCATCTACAACCAGTCTCTAAATGAGTCAAATTCATCATATTTACTATCTTCTCAGTGGAAAGTAGTAAAGTTGGCAAAAAAATATATAAATCTTAATTCCTGCCCCCCAGGGACTTTCCTTTTACATTTTTCCTAGAAAAGAATATTAAGTAAATGGAAAAACTGAGGAGGAAAAAATAATTTCTAACTATAATAATTCTAAAATATCTCACTCTAAGGTTCTCTAACAGAATCACTGGATTTGTCTGACTTAAAGGCCCACATTGTTCCCATTGGGCTGAGAGAATGGGTTTTATTCCTATATATCCAAGTAACTAAAGCAACCTTAAAGAAGTTTCTGCATGCCAAAATGGCCCAGAAAGCACGTGTTTATATATCCCATAATATATATATATATATATATATATACACACACACACAAACACATACATGAATATATCCTATTGGGTGTTTCTCTGGAGAACCCTAATACATGGTATAAGTGTTCACTGTCATTCTTTTCTACACAGATATCCAGTTTTTCCAACAGCATGTGTTGAAGAGACTATTGTTTCCCCAGTGAGTGGTCTCAGTATTCTTGTAGATCACTGGACCATATACTTGAGGGTTTATCTCTGGGCTCTCTATTGATCTATCTGTCTGTCTTTATGCCGGTGCCACACTGTTTTGATTACTGTACATTTCTAATATGTTTTGAAATCAAGAAGGGTGAGGCCTCCAGGTATGCTCTTTTTCAAAATTTTGGCTATTCAGGATGCCTTGAGATTCCCTATGAATTCTGGGTGAATTTTTCTATTTCTGCAAAAAATGATATTAGAATTTTGATAGGGATTGTGTTCAATCTGTAGATTGCTTTAGGTAGTATGGGCAATTTAATATTAGGTCTTCTAATTCAAGAATTAACTGGGATGTTTTTCTATTTGTGTCATCTTTCATTTCTTTCAGCAACATTTTTGTAGTTTTCAGGGTACAAAAGTCTTTCATCTCCTTGGTTAGGTTCATTCCTAAGTATTATAAACTGTTTGATGCTATTATAAATGGAGTTGTCTTCTTAATTTTCTTTTTGGAGTACTTGTTAATATACAGACATGCAACTGATTTGGGGGGTATTGATTTTATACTCTGAAACTCTTTTGAACTCTTTATTAGTTCTAACAAGTTTTTTGTTAAAATCTTTATGAATTTCTACATACAAGACCCTATCATCTGCAAACAGATGATCTTACTTCTTCCTTTCCAATTTGGATGCCTTTTTTTGGTTTTCCTTGCTTAACTGTTCTGGCTACGACTTCCAATACTAAACCTCATTCAATTTTTAAAATAAAAATTAGAAGTACTATTTTTACCTAACAGATTGGTAAGGATTAAAACAATTTATCATGTCCAGATGAATTATATACCGAAAGTAGAGAAACACTGGTTTCTCTGAAGAGGGCTGTGTGAGTGCCCTCACAGAAAAAGAAGAAGAAAATAAAAAGGCAACTTTTGCTTTTTTCTATTTCCTTCTGCACCATTTGAATTGCTCATGATAAATACGCATGTATTACAGTAATGGAAGTTTAGAGGACTTTTAAGGCAAGGTGGGGAAATGAAACAAAGTAAGTCAACAACCATTAATCCTAGAAGTAGAAGCAGAATACCAAGTTTCAGTTCATAATAAATATTATAACTAAGATTCAAACTCTTTCATTTAAAATTGAAAAATAAGACATTACTTTTTATAAAGCAATTGCAAACATATTGACTATGTATAGGCCTCCTGAGGAATTCTAATACCTAAGAAAGGTACTAAGGTAGTGTTTGTTTTTAACTTGTTAATTTAATATATGTGTTACAACATGATGATGTAGGTAATGGAGAACACCACATGATAAGAATTGTTGTTCCAGTAGCAGTGACAGATTTTCCTGGATTTGTCCATTTTTAAATCATTCCAGGAGCGGGGGGGGGGGGGATAGAAAAAAATAAAAAAGAAATAAAAAAGAAAAAGAAAAAAATTCGATCATTCCACTACAGTTAAAATTATAGAGGCCAGGTACGGTGGCTCATGCCTGTAATCCCAGCACTCTGGGAGGCCAAGGCGGGCTGATCACTCAAGGTCAGGAGTTTGAAACCAGCCTGAGCAAGAACAAGACCCCATCTCTACTAAAAATAGAAAGAAATTAATTGGCCTACTAAAAATATATAGAAAAAATTAGCCGGGCATGGTGGCACATGCCTGTAGTCCCAGCTACTTGGGAGACTGAGGCAGAAGGATTGCTTGAGCCCAGGAGTTTGAGGTTGCTGTGAGCTAAGCTGACGCCAAGGGCACTCTAGCACAGGCAACAGAGTGAGACTCCGTCTCAAAAAAAAAAAAATTATAGTTACGCCAACTGTTCTCTTTAGTGCTGGACACACTGTGCTAGGCTCTTTATGTATGTTCTCTCACTCATTGTTTACAACACTGAAAGAAAATTATCCTTTCACTTCTTTGACAAATGAGTCAACTGAACCATCAGAGAGGCAAAGTAATTTGGCTAAAATCCCCTAGACAGCAAGTGGCTGAACTGGTATTGGAACCTACTGTCTGACTTTCCATTCTGATGTTTCCAATGAGGTGAATTACCCCAAATACACATTACATAAGATGACTCAAGTTCTGGCTCCATCTTTTCTACTAATTAGCTGTGTGACCATGAGCAAATCACCTACTACTCCACCCCACCCCACCCCCAGGCCTTGGTTCCCCCATGTACAGAAGAAGGAACGTTGGATGAGGTGAATTCTAAGATGTCTTTCATTCCTAGAAGAGATTAACTCTGTATATTACGGATGGTAGAGATCAAAAAACACATCACAGATCTAAAAACCGAAATTTAAAAATTATATACTAGTTGATGCACATAACAGAATATTTATCGCATATATATAACAAAGAGCATAACAACAAAATGAGCATATGTGAACCTACTACCCAACTTAGGAACTAGAATATTCCAATACTTGTGTGTGCCTTCTCTTCCCCTCCCCCATCTCCCTGCCAAAGATACTGCTAAACTGTATTTGATATATCACTCCCTTGATTTTTTTTTTTTTTTTGCTCTATGGATATTTTCTTTTTCCAATTGACGTTAAAACCTTTTTAATATATTCTGGATATTAATTCTTTGGCGATTATATATTTTGCAAATATGATCTCCCAGTTTGTGACTTGTTTCCTTTCTTTACAGTATTTTTTTTTATAAAAACAGACATTCTTCATTTTAATGTCATCTGTGAAAGAAAAAAATCTTTTTATCTGAGGAATGCAAGCCCCTTTAAACTATCAGGCCCAGAGAGGCATTTCAAATATAAGAGCAGTACCATGTCTCCTCGAGCTAAATAATTACCACTTGAAACCACTTGTTATGAGGACTGACTGCTGCCAAGCAACCATAAAATGCCACACGCCCTACAGTTCAACAATGTGTAGCCAATCACTTACAATGTTTTTTCCATAAATCAGTGAGAATTCCTGATGAACAACATTCATAATACATCCCCTCTCCCGATTCATCCTTTTTTCTTTAAAAACTTGAGCTTCTCCTTTGTACTCCAGAGCATTCCCCAAGGCAAGGTGGAAGTGCATGCAGGGCTGTTGTCCTCAACCTTGGCCCAAATAAAGGGTCTATGTTAATTTTGCCTCAACTTCTCCCTTTTAGGTCAACAAATAAAATGTATCAATCTTTCTTTCATGGTTAATGCTTTAATGTCTTGTTCATAAATTCTACCCTCCCCCAAGGTCCTAAGAATACCATTGTTGATTTTCTAAAATTGTTAAAAAAAAAATTTGTCTTTTATAATTAAGTCTAATCCTTTTGAATGCATTGTGTCTGTGTGTGGTGGGGAGAGGGTAGGGGAGAGGAAGAGAATGGAATGAGGTAAGGGATACAAATTTGTATCCTCAAGGATATCTAAGTTGAAGTTTGTTTAGTTTTTAACACTACCCTGTTAATAATGAATAATGGCCCATCGCTATTTACTGAATAGTTCATTTCCAAACAGTGATCCTCCTTTCCCAAGGATTTTTTTTTTTTTTTCTGGCTTAGACCTGGACCAGTATCCAATAATCTTGCTAAACTCTTCCATTAGTTACAATAATCTCTCTGTAGATTCCTTTGGCTATTTCAGGTAGATAATTATATCACCTGCCTGAAAATAGTCTTTACATTGCCTCAGACTAAGAGAAATAAACTGTAAGCAGACATCTCAAAAGTAATATCACTTTTACAGCATTCTGAAACAGCAAAATAATATACTCCAATTTGTGATTAAGAAAAATGAACTAACCTGCGTGGCTTAGGGCATCCAAGAAGGCTCGGAACCAGCCTTCCTCCTGGAGCTCCAACAGGAGCTTGAGGAAAAGTGTGGCAGCCTCCATCGGGCCCTTGTTGTTTTTCTCAGCCTGAATACACTGCACCTCATCTAAAACAGAAGCAAGAATGACTCGTTAAACTGCAGAACCACTAATCATTGAAAGAAAATCCAGAAAAGGATTGCCAGACCTTCCTGAATGTGGATAGGGACTATAACAAGTCACAGCATAGGAAGGAGCTTGAGGAAAGCAACAAATTCTCTCCCTGGACTAAGTCCATTCTTCACCAACCCATCCTTCCCATCTTCTCTGGAAGCTTCTAGTTTGGTGTGGAAGTCTGAGAACACGCTCTAGAAAAGGAGTTTCTTCAAGATGTGTGAAAAAAAAGTCTCTTTACAAGGAGGAAGGCTTGGGTGGAAGAACAAAAGCTTCCTCTGACATCTTGATGGGTTTTTGTTCAAAAGCCTGAATTAACAGCTGGATTAAAAAAGTGTGAGGACAGGACCACTCCATGGCATCAGTAACAATTATAGTAGACTCAAGCAAGCAGTTAGAAATAGTTTTCTATGGCCTAAGGGCCAGGAAAGTATCCCTATCTACCAACCTGCTGGTGATCATTCTGACTTTGTACACTAACTTCATGCCCAGGGAGCAGTGACCAAACCACTACTTTAGTATGGCCTGATAGTTGGTAATTTTCCATTTTTTTCCATTGTTAATAGAATGCAAATTCCAAGGGAGTAAGCAAGTTATTTGGCTAGTGAACCACTACATTCTCAGAGATTAGAAGAGGACCTGGCACATAATAGACACTGAACAAAGGTATGTTGAATGAATGAAGCAAGAGAGGAAAGGATGCCTTACAACCTAGGTCTAGTTAAAGGGATCTCTGCATTTAAAGTATAATCCATATAATCTCATATCCATTTAAAGTATAAAATTCAATGCTTTTTACAACTGTGAATCCATTACTATCTAATTTTAGTACATTTCCATTACTGTAAAAAGAAATTCTGTACCCAGTCACTCCCCAGTCTGCCTCCCCCCAGCCCCAGGCAGGCAATCACTAATCCAATTGGGTGTCTATGGATCTACCTCTTCTGGACATTTCATAATAATGGAATCATACAATAGGTGGTCTTTGTGACTGGCTTCTTTATCACTTTGCATAATGTTTTCAAAGTGCATCCATGTTGTAGCATGATTTATTCATTTTTATTGTCAAATAATATTCTACTGTATGGATACATTACATTTATCTGCTCATAAGTTAACGGGCATTTGGATTGTATCCAGATTTTGTCTATCATAAATAGAAATGCTATAAACGTTCATGTACAATGTTTTGTGTATACATATACATTCATTTCTCAAGTGTACACCTAGGTATAAGATTGCTAAATCATATGGTAACTCCATTTTTTTTTTTTTTTTTTTTTGAGACAGAACCTCACTCTGTCGCCCAGGCTAAAGTGTCATGGCGTCAGCCTAGCTCACAGCAACTTCAAACTCCTGAGCTCAAGCGATCCTCCCGCTTTGGCCTCCCAGAGTGCTAGTATCACAGGTGTCAGCCACCACGCCCGGCCAATAAATCACATCCTAAAGTACTGTGGATTAGGACTTCAACATACCCTCTTGGGAGGACAAAATTCAACCCATAATAACAACCTATCTTGTCACCTATCCTGGCTTCCCTGGGCCCAGAACCGTACCCTATTCCTTTGAGTCAGTTCATTCTGTTCTAAACCCAGTCCTACAGCTGTACTTTCGCTCCCAGGCCTGCTGCTTGATCTTCCTCTTGATGTGCTACCAGCCATTACTGATACCCCACGTGGAGGTCAAATTTACCCAATTACCCAAGCCACAGCTGAGGACTTCCCAGATAAACTGCCTTGCTGGGCAGTTAACTATTTTCTTTTTCTGAGACAGGGTCTCACTCTGTTACCCAGGCTAGAGTACAATGGCACCACAGTAGCTCACTACAACCTCAAACTCCTGGACTCAAGCCCCCTGAGTACTTGAGATTTTGAGATTACAGGCACATACCACCATGCCCAGATAATTTCTTTATTTTTTGTACAGCCAGGGTCTCACTATGTTGTTCAGGCTGGAGGCTGGTCTTCAATTCCTGGCCTCAAGCAATCCTTTGGCCTCAGCCTCCCAAAGTGATAAGATTACAGGCACGAATCACCCACAGAAAATGCTCCCATGGGTGGCCCCAAAGGTCTATGATGCCAAAGTCAAGGGAAAGTTTTTTTTATAGTCCCTCTCAACTTCTGCCTCTCCACACTGCCACCACTCTAATATTCTCTGGACTCTTATAACACTGGTTTATCTCGCACCACGGACCTTCGCACATAAGGAGCCCTCTACCTGCAATTTCTTGTCTCTTTCCAGCTAATTCTCTTTTCTACTTTAGACCTCAGTTCAAATGCCAAATACCTAGGAAGCTTTGCTTGTGCCCTTTGGACCAAGTACCTTTCCCAGGTATGGGCTCTCACAGCACCCTATAGCCTTCCATCAGAGCACTACTGGGCTTTATTATTTACTGTCTATTTAGCTACCTGCCCTTCACATAGGAGCTCTAATTGCTATCAGGGCAGGACCATTTCTATCGTGCTCACCAGTGATTCTTCAGCTCCCAACATAATGCTCCCTATTAGATAACAGGTGCTTAGTAAATTATCTCCAACACTAACATAATACCTGACACATGAGTTGCTTCTTTTATTCAATCAAGGTTTATTAAATCAATACATAAGTACATGGAAAAATGAGATTCACACCAGTTCGCTAGTGTTACATCGAACTACTAATATTTCTAAAAGACGTCCTGTGTCTACTCTGGTCATTGGGATGCTATTTTAATACTTTTCTCTGGACACAACTAGAAAGTGAAGGTCCACTTTTGTTGGTGGTATTCATTCACTCCTCACTCCACAACTTTTGGTTAGGTTTTGCAGAGCAATTAGCACCCATTTACCCGATTTAATGCAATTTCCCAAAACTGTGATAACATCCGAAAGACATTAAGGCCGAAAAGGACTAACTGCTGGATCCCCTCTCTCATCCTCCTCCCTTAAAAGTGCCACCTCCCTGCCTCCTCTTTTCCAGAAGCCTCTGCTCCTCCCCAGCACAAGCAATTCAGTACATTGACAAATGCTCCTTATCCACGATCACGTGTCTCAAAAGCCTGGTGGAAACACCTGTACTAAAACCTAAAGCTATTCGGTCTTGGCAAAGTCTTGCCTCTCTCAAGCTTCTGGTTATTTTCAAGTGCAAGCAAGACCTAGCAGAGAAAACAGTAACTTCCTTTGAGCTCCCACAACATTTTGTAGGCGGTATTGTAATCATTTGCATACATCCGTCCTTGCCTGCCCTCTCCCAAAACCTTGGGCTGTAAAATATATTAAAGACCTGTACGGTATCCTCAATCTCTGATGCCAGTACAAATCCAAGCACAAGGTAGACTTACGTGTTAGTGGAAATAAAAGTTTTCTTCCCCAGCTTTGAACCTAAATAGAAGTGCACCCCCCAACCAAGTCACTTCACTTCGCTGGAACTCAGTTTCCCCAGCTACGCCTCCATGGGCTCCTTAAAAGTCTGGCAATCTCTAGTCTAAAATGCTGTAGGGATCTTGCCACAAACCCGGGGTTCCTAGTAGGTAACTTTATTGAGTAATAGGGAAAAACAAGTCCTCGATTGTTTTCCTGCCCCAACGGGCGGAAAACACTCACCGTCCCTGAACCAGGGGGCCATGTAGCCCAGGATGTGGGTAGGGTCCAGCGTCTTCCGGACATAGTCCCTGAAGGCGTGCAGATTCCGCCGCTGCTCGGTGGTCATGCCGGCCTCGGTGCCCGCGGGGACTGCGCCCCGCTCCTTTAGAAGCCGGGCTGGAGGCGGAGGGCGTGGCGAGCCAGGAAACCGCAAGGGATTGAGAGGCGGGCTGCAGGGGGAAAATCGAAACCGCAACTAGCAGCGGCTGGGCGCGGGCGGGGATGCGGAGACTGCGCGCTGCCCGTTACACGCTCCCTCGGTTTCGCTTCCCGGCACGTGGAGCCCGCTGACCCAGAGAGACGGAAGAGGACTCCTGGGAATTGCTTTTATTTTTATTTTTTCATCTATTTGTTTTTTTGCTTTTTTTAGTGGTAAAGTGTAGCTACAGTAAAATATATAGAGTTATGTGCAATTCGATGCGTTTTGAAAAACGTATACTGGTGTGCTTTTCCCAGGTCGGCTGGATCCTATGGTAAATGTATGTTTAAATTTATAGAAAACTGCTGTTTTCCCACATTGGCTATAACCAGCTTTCATTTGCATTCCCCACCGCAGTGGAAGAGAGCTCTAGTAGATACACACATTGGTCAGCCCCCTCACCCCCGTTTTTTTGTAACTTTCATCTTGGTAGGTGTGAAACGGTATATTATTGTGGTTTTAATTTCCCATATAATCAATGATGTTGGGCACATTTGCATGTGGTTATTGACCATTCCTATAACTTCTTTTGGGAAGCAGCTACTCCAATCTTTTGCCTGATTTGGGAGTTTATTATTATTATTATTATTATTTGAGACAGAGTCTCGCTCTGTTGCCTGGGCTAGAGTGTTGTGGCGTCAGCCTAGTTCACAGCAACCTCAAACTCCTGGGCTCAAGCAATCCTCCTGCCTCAGCCTCCTGAGTAGCTGGGACTACAGGCCTGAACCACCACACCAGGCTAATTTTTTCTATTTTTAGTTGTCTGGCTAATTTCTTTCTATTTTTAATAGAGACGGGTGGTCCAACTCCTGACCTCAAGGGATCCTCCCACATTAGCCTCCCAGAGTGCTAGGATTACAGGCGTGAGCCAACACACCCAGCCCTGATTTTGGAGTTTTTTCTTTTAACAGATTTACAGGAATTATTTATTCTGCATACAGAATTGTCAAATATATGTATTTTAAACATCTTCCCCAGTCTGTGGCTTACCATTTCATTTTCTTAACAGTGCCTTTTGATGAGCAGAAGTTTATATTAGTGAAATTTATCAGTTTTTTTCTTCTATTTATTGCTTGTGCCCTTTTAAATAATCTTTGTCTACCTAGAGGTAATGAAAATATTCTGTATTTTCCTTAGAGTGTTTATATTTTTTAGTATTTACTTTTAGGTCTATGACTATCTCTAATGTTGCTGTGTTGTGAAATAGGAGGTCCAGGTTCACTTTTTCCCCATACTTCTCATTGTTCCAGAACCATTTGTTGAAAACTTTCCTTTCACTGCTAAATAGGCTTGGGATCATTGGGGGAAAAAAAATCAATTGTCTTGATGTGTGTAGAATTTTTGACTCTTACATTTCTATTTTCTGTTACTTGTCACAATACCACTCTCAACTAATTCTTGGAAATCAGGTAATACTTAGTCCTCCAAATTTGTTCTTTACTTTAAGGAATGTATTGGCTATTCCAGCTTTTTTGTATTTCCATATGAAATAAGAATCAACTTGTCAATTCCCTCCCCCCAAAAACCTACTGGAATTGCATTGAACCTACAGAGGAACTTGGGGAGAAATGATCTCTTAATATTGAATCTTCTAATCCATAGAAGTGGTATGTCTTTCCATTTACTTAGGTCTTTAATTTTTCTCAGAAATATTTTATAGCTTTTCGCTTTTTAATTTTAGAGACAAGGTCTCACTATGTTGCCAAGGCTGGAGTGCAGTGGCTATTCACAGGTGCAGTTATAATGCATTACAGCTTTGAACGCCTGGGCTCAAGCTATCCTCCCATCTCAGCTTCCCAAATGGCTAGAACTGTAGGCATGTACCATGCACCTAGCTATTCTTTATGTTCTTTGATGCTACTGTAAAGGACTTTTTAAAATTTCATTTTCAAATTGTTTGTTGCTACCATATAGAATGCAAGTGATTTTTGTTTGTCAACCTTATATCATGAAACATTGCTAAATTCACTTATTCTAGTAATTGTTCTGTAAATTCCTTAAAATTTCCTAGGTAAATAATCATGTCAATTGGGGCTACATAGTTTTACTTCTTCCTCTCCAATCTTTTAAGATTTTTATTTTGTTTCTTATTGCACCTCCTAGAGCCTCCAATAGAAAATTGAATAAAAGTGGTGAGAGTTGACACCCTTACCTTATTACCAATCTCACTGGGGAAATGATCAATGTTTCAATTTAAAATTATGATGTTAGCTGTAAGGTTCTTCTTTTTTTTTAGATGCCCTTTATCAGATTGATGAAGTTCTCTTTTATTCCTCGTTTGTTGAGAGTTTTTAGCATGCATGCATGTTGAATTTTTCAATTTTCATTTCTGCATCTGTTGAAGTGATCGTATCTTTTTTTTTTTTTTTCCTGGCTAATACAGATTTTGGTAAGAGGTGATCATATATTCTGCACCAAATTTCATTAAGTTTTGAATGTTAACCCAACCCTAACATTCCTGGGAATGTGCTTCCAGTAAGTAGTAAGTGCAGTGAAAGGAAATAAAGCAGGTTAAGGGAATAAGTAAAGGGGACTGCTTCTATTAGGTTGAGTTGGGCAGGGAAGACCTAAATGAATGAGGAAGCAGGTCTTTGGGGTGAAGGGCATTGTACTTGCATGGAACAGAAGGTGCAAGGGCCCAAAGGCAGAAATAAATTGAGCCTGCAAAAGAAAACTAGGCAGGGTTGCTAGAGCAGAGTGGGCTGGGGAAAGAGAGAGAGGTGGCCAAGGCAGTTCACATAAGACCCAATAGACCACGATGACTTTGGCTTTCATCTTCAATATGATGGGAAACTGCCACAGGATTTTGAGAGGGCATAACATGATCTGACTCTTTTTAAAGGATCACTGTGGTGATTAGAGGAAAACAAGCTGCAGGTGGGGGACAAAAGTGGAAACAGTGACTAGATAAGAGGTACAGCACTAGTCCAAGTGGAAGTGGTGAATGGGCAGGATATATGATCCTAAAACCCCACTCAATTTGCTGAATTAGATGTATTTGAGAGAGGAACCAAGAAGAGCTCCAATTTGTTTAGCCTGAGCAGCTCTGGGAGGGGTGGTGCCATCTCTTAACATGGTAACACTGGAGGAGAGGCAGACTTGGAGGAGGAAATCAAGAATATGCATGCTTGCTGATGAGAATGATCCACAGGCAGTGCTTCTCAAACATTAACATGCATGTGAATCACCCACAGGTCTTGTGTTAGTGCAGATCCTGATCCAGGAAGGTCTGAGACCCTACGTTTCTAACAAGCTCCCAGGTGAGGCTGATGCTGCTGGTCAGCAGACCTCACTGCGTAGGAGGTCGCTAAAAATCAAGATAAGGGAAAAAGAGGATAACTGAAAAATAAACATTCCTACTAAAGAGGAAGTGAAATCCAGAGCACATATGGAGGGATTATCCTAGAACAGTTCTCAAATTGGTCTGCAGCATCAGAACCACCCGGAAACCTGTTAGAAAAGCAAATTCTTGGCATCCCAGATCTTCTGAATCAGAAACCCTGGGGGTGGAGCCAATAATCTATATTTCAACAAACCCATCAGATGATTCTGATGCATGCTAGAGTTTGAGAACCAGAGACCTAGAGTAATGGGACTTCATTCACCAAATGGAGAGGAGATGAATGCTGTGGTAAATTATGAACATAATTCTCTTTTCCTAATATTTACACCTTTTACAATGTAACTTTGCAACTCCTCCCACAACAGTGGAGTCTGATTTCCCTGCCCTTGAATCTGGGCTGGACTAAGGATTTTGCTATAAGCAATAGTATATAGCAGTGAGGGTATCTCAATGCTGAGCCTAGGTTTCAAGAGACCTTGTATACTTATGCTCTTTATCTCTCTCTTGGATCCCTAAGAATACCAAGAAAAGCAGCTCAGGCTAATAATGTGCTGGAAGATGAGAAACAACATACAGAGCGCAGCGATCCCAGCTGAGGCCATTTTAGAGCAGCAGACCCACCAGTTGACTGAAGACACATAACAGTGACAATCAAGACCAACGAAGCAGACAGTGTCTCTAATAACTAATATGACAGAGGTACTATGTGTGGTAAGCAGGCAGGATTTGTATTTGTCTGAGCCTGGTGCTGCAGAACTGCCCAGTCAGTCTCTAGACTTATAACTGGGTGGTAGAAAGAAGTGGGGGGAGGCTTGAGGAGGTAAAGGTATAAAAGACCTATTATACCAAAGCAAGAATACTAGAGAAACTTGCCCACTACTGTTGTACACCATTATGAAGGTGAGGCTGGTTGACTGTGTTTTTACAGTGACAACTTCCTTCAGGAACACTCAGCAGGATGCATGTAGGCACAACTTCAAGAGTTGGGTTCATCCTGATGGAAGTCATGTTAGGTAAAGTGTTAGCAAACGACAGCTTGCACACCAAATCTGGTGTATGACTTTTCTACAGGCCACAAGCTAAAAATTAACATTTATTAAGAGTTGTAGAAAAAAACCAAAGAATATGTAACACACACTGCACATAACCCACAAAATCTAAAATATTTACTTTCTGGTCTTTAGAGGAAAAGTTTTCCAACCCCTAAACTGGGTGAATGAGAAAGAAGGGCAAGAGAGTTGGAAGGTGTTGCAAAAAGAGTGATTTAAACATTGTCCAGAAAATCATAGCTGGACATGAAGGGAAGTGAAGAAGGGTGACTGACAGAGTGAGGTTAAAAGATTTTACTTACTAGTTCTATATTCTAAAAATCGTATCAGATATCCCTGCAGGCAGCCTAACCTGCTCAATCCAGAGCAACAGTTCCTAATGATCACATGAAGGAATAGTGAGCAAGCATGAAAGGCTCAGTTACATTTCCTGAGGTTTAAAAAAAAAAAAAAAAAAAGATACCATGGACAATGAATTCAGATGAACAAGTTAAAATATACATTAGGCTAAAAGTTTATATAGATAGTGGAGCTTCTTGAAAGCAGAGTGCTAGTCTTAGCCAATTTCTTAAATGTCTAGGACCTATTTATTGATTCATCCAGTGTTTTAAGCACCTCTGTGAAATAGTGAAAGGATATAGCAGTACACCTACATACATATGTCACAGAACTTTCAGACTGCTGGGAGATAAGGCATTTAGTAATCAATTACCAATTGTCACAAGTGCTCTGGAGTCTGGGGTTGTTCAAAGAGCAAGTAATTAAGGAGAAATAATGGGGTAGCAGGTGACAGCACACTTTTAACAGAAACCTAGTTTACCCAAGATGGAGCTCAGTTTCCAGCAGAAGAAAAATGCCACGTATGACGGTTCTGATGTGCAGGGGGTGGCACCTCCATAGCCCTCCCATGAATGAGGTAAGAGAAGTGCTGAAGATGGACCAGAGCCTGATTAGGCAGACTTGTAAACCAATTCACATTGTTGAATTTTTTGTTTGTCTGCCTCAGAAAAATGGCAAGCTACTGAAGGATTTTAAGTCCGGGAATAAAATGAAAAAATATGTTTAAAAGATCTTTTGAATGCTGCATCAAGAATGGATGGGGGAAAAGGAGTGAAATGCAGGCAGACCCATTATGGTTGTATAGGTGAGAGGTCCTGGCTGTCTAGACTGGATGGTATAAACACAATAGAAATACTAAAAAAAATTTAATGACCAGTATTTGGTTGCATAAGGGGGCTAAAAAGACAGGACTTGGAAATTTTGGGCCTGAACATGGGTGATGGTACCGTGTATTGTGTTTTCATTAAATGTTTAACAGAAAACATGATGTGAAATACACAATGTGGAATAAAACAGCATTCTTTAGTTTTTAATACTTAAGAAAAATATAACCACAAAGTAATTTCATATGTTCAATGTGTATTTCTTGATCAATCTATAGTCTTCCCACAATTTCTCAATGTCTGAGCCAACATCAATTTTAGATTCTTAAAATTTTAAATCAATTTTCTACTGTCCTTAGGATAAACAAATTCTAAACATGGCCTACAAAGCTTGTTCCCATACTGTGTCCTTTGGCTAACCCTGCCTTTTGTTCTTGAAATACGCTAGGCTCCCCTTCTGCTTTTGGATCTTTGCATGTATTTTCCTTTGCTAACAGCAACTCTACCCCTAGTTAATGTCCACTTGTTTTCTGGATTCCAATTCAACTATTACTTCCACCTTAGATTAGGCCCCCATTATATACTCTCATAAGGGAATTATAGTTTCTCTTCAGAGAATTTGTTTGTAATGTTATATTTATATAGATATTATCTGTCTTAAGTAGTCTGTAAGCCCCATGAGAGCAGAGAGCATATCTGCATTGCTCTATCACTAAACCTAGTATAGACCCTGCCACATAGCAGGCATTCTAATTTCCACTGAATGAATGAATGTGGTAACAAAGCAAACTGAAAGCTGAATTTAGATTTAACTCAAGTTAAACTTGAGTGCTTGTTCACTAGCAATCCTATGTCAGCCCAGATGTAATTTTATTGTCTCTGAAACAAAATGAATCAAACACAGCCACTTTGTGTAAAAGAACTACCAACGTAAAAGAAGTATGGCAAGGGTATTTTGTGTTTTTAGTAAACTAAATGCTACTTAATAGCATTTTGCTTAAGATAAAATCAGATTAAATAACTAATCATGAAAACTGTGAAGTATTTGTAAATGCAGATGACCAGAAATTTAGTATTCACAACAAAATTATACCCTTAGCTATTTTCAAGATTCTGGCTCTACTAAAATCTTTTTTTCTTTTTTAAAGCAGTGCTGCATAGGGAAATTTCTGATTCTTGAAGTGTTACTGTTTTATTTTGTCTTTCATTGAATACACATTTGATTTACTGGCAGTCCAGATAAACAAGTATATAAAGGAAATAGTAAATTTTTCTTTTGGCAGAAGATAAACTGTGCAGATTAGAATGCCTCAATTTAACCTGAAGAAATGGTTTTGAATCATACAAATTTTTAAGAAGAAAAATAACGACTGTCCAAAGGGATTCTCCCTAGCTTATAACACATTTCCAGAATAACTCTCAAAAAAAAAATTCAAAAATACTCATTACCTTAAAAATATGTCAATACCATATGGCTTTATGAAATAACTTCTAAAATTTATATTTTTTTTATTTAAAAAGGATCCCAAGTTTTAAATAAACTGCTAGCAATATCATTTTCTCCACTGAAAAGTGCATATCTCTGAGGGTGGGACATACATACTTTTTGAACAAATAATGATTTTTACAAAGCAACACACACAAAAAAATCACTTAAACGGGGAAAGAGTTTTTACCAAAAGTCATCTTCAAATAGACTGAAGTAGATGACATTGTTCCTTTTTTTCCTTTGTATACCAACAGAATTCTCAACAAGTTGCTTTGGCAGTTTTAAGACATCAGTCTCTACCAAGAGACACTGACATTAATGATGTCCGTGGAGATGGCAATTGCCTTGATGGCTCAGTTTGAAGAAAGACAACATTACTGGCCTGGTTCTGCAAATCAGAGGCAAAGGTGCTCTCTTTTCTTACATCAAGAGTTTGTCCGACTGAAGCTGCTGGGGGTGGAATATTATCTATAGTTTTGTTAGTAAGTGTGGTAACATCACACTCCTTGTCCAGGACACCAAATTCATCTTCTATTGTAACTACATCTTTAGTTTCAAACGGTTCCAAGGAAGGAGCCAAAAACTCATTTTGTAGAGGGTCTTGAGGCCCATTGTTGTCACATCCTACATCTTCTTTTACTTCAAAATCCTTATCACTATCACTGTCAATGGTAATTACAACTGGAGAACGTGAAGTATTGTCTCCATGGTGTTTCTTATGCTTCTTCTTGTGTTTTTTCTTTTTCTTTTTATGATGTTTGGTTGTATCAGTAGCTTTTCCTTCATAAACTATCTCTACACTCGGGCTCCGGGCTCTTTTTCTCCTCTTGTGTTTTGTCTCTCTATCTGATGATCGGCTGTCTGAAAAGCTGTCACTCTCATTTTTGTAGTTTCCATATTTTTGGTAGTGACCATCCTTTACTTTAGAAGCAAATTCATGAGATGGTTGAGCCACTTCATTAGTACCCTCCAAATGCCGTGTTTTGTATTTTCGTTTCCCTCCAGGTTTTTCAATTCTCACCCGCTCGGGCCCCGTAGATGCAGTCCTCGATCTGTTACTAGACAAGCTCCTTGATCTATGCCTTTCATAGTAGTAATACTTCCTTTCGCTGTGATTGGTTTTTTTCCTAGCATTTGTTCTTTCAGAAAAGGATTGAATTCTAAATTCTGGACTTGAAGATTGTCTGGAATAATGAGCTCTGGACAGAGTCCTCCTCCTGTAAGATGACTCGTACCCATCCCTGTCCTTGTTTCTGCTATAGTAAGTATACTCCCACTTGTATCTGCTTCCGTAATTATTTCTTAAATAATAACGATCTCTGTTTCTGCTCCGTGATCTTCTTTTACCATCACTACTACGAGACCTTGATCTGCTTGTGCTTTCACTACTTAGAGATAGAGTTTGGCTTCTTCTTGACCAACTGCTATCTCTAGTTCTTGATCTCTTTTTGTCTCTTCTCCCTCTAGGTCTACTTTCCCTGCTTCTGGATCTTTTGCTTTTCATTCTTTTCTTACCATGATGCTTTTTATGATTCTTATCATACCCGCTTCTACTCTGGGAACGGGAATCCGAACTTCTTGATCTTCCCCTCTTCCTGTGTCTATAGTTGTATGGAGAATATACTCTGTCTCCTCTCAAAGATGAGCTGTGTCTGGGAGATGACAATGATGTAGATCGTTTCTCTTCCTTCTTGGATTTGATTCTTGTACCAGAATTACAATGACCTTTATTTATTTGCTCATCTTTTCCAAGGACAGAGCGTGGAGATGAACATCTACTAACATCACTATCACCAGAACTGTAAGACTGGTCTTGTTCTTGTGTCTTCACTGTCTCCATTTTCTCATAAGTACCTAACTC
Organism: Lepilemur ruficaudatus; assembly: GCA_963574885.1. Classification (NCBI taxonomy): domain Eukaryota; kingdom Metazoa; phylum Chordata; class Mammalia; order Primates; family Lepilemuridae; genus Lepilemur; species Lepilemur ruficaudatus. The sequence goes on along the minus strand of CAUYRT010069411.1, from coordinate 42,334 downwards.
CTCAGAATCAGAGGACAGTTCAACAAGTTCTGGGGTCCTCTCAGCTAGTGGTTTAACAAACCCAACAATTACACAATTATCTGAAGAAGAATCACTGTCATTATTTAAGTCCTCATTGGTTTGTACTCCTTGTATCTGAGATGTGGTTCCCCCTGTGACCAGTTCTTCATCTGAACTGTCAGAAGTATTTAAAAGGGAAGACATAGAAACATGTACCTGCTCCGAGCTTGAGTAAGATGGTCCCGGTGTTTCATCATCCCATGGTGCCTGACTAACAGTGGCTACATTAATATCTAGCTCTTGGGTCTCAGCCTCATCTGGAGATATTGTTATGACAGAAGAATCAGAATGGCTGCCTTCTTCATATGAAGGAGCAGGGCAATCATAATTAGCATGTTGGTCAAAGGCTGCCATGTTAAAAGGAGATCGAGCAAAACTGATAAATTCATGTATAAAATGTTCAGTTCGATTAAGTAAAAATGGTCTTAAATCAGACACAAATGCCTGGCTTTCCAAATCATAGCGAGTAACATTACTCATGATGATGTGCTGGACGATATTCACTAAAGATCCATGAGCTCCAAAAAGAACTGTAAGTTCACGTTTTAACCAGGGGACTAATCTGTGAAGGCAAGCTGGATTTCTACGGAAAAATTCAGCTGAAATATCCCTATAGCGGCCACCATCTTCAATATTTCTAACTCGAGCACCAGCACGATAGAGAGTTCTTCTAAAATTAATAATATCTCGTTCTTGAATTTTCCGCAAAGCTCTTTCATCTGCAGTAGTTGGCCTCCTTATTGCAATCTGTCTCATCAACTGAGGAATTTCAACATCTCTAGATCTTGTTGAAATGCCTAACCCTTCAAATAAAACTCCACTATCTGGTGGAGTTGTTGTTCTTCTATTTATGGTACTACTAGGTGAATAAACAGAAGCGTTTCGTTCCCTTGTCATAGTTGTACGGTAGCGAAACCGTCGAACATCAGGGGTGGCAAAAGAACCATTATAGGAAGGCCTTAGGACATACTCCTTGAAGTCATCTTCTGCCCTCACAGAATGGAAAATAGAATCAAAAGGCTGTTTACATAGTGGACATTCAGCTTTGTTTTTTGACCACTCCTGTACACAGCGAAAACAGAACTTATGTAAGCAGCGATCTAAATAAGACACATTATCAAATCTATCCAAGCATATAGGACACTTAGAGTCAGGAGATGCATCAGCTGGTACTGTCTGTTGTAATTTGCTAGTGCCAGCTTTAGGTGAAAAGTTGTCCATTTTAAATTCCTTAGCGGCCGATGCCATTATCTGTAAAAGGGAAAGAAATATATCAGTAACCTGATAAAAGAGGAATGACTAAATCATCTGAACAAAAATGCAAATAAAGACCTGAAAACATACTTTGGTGAAAATACTTGAGCAGTTCATTACTTCTGTAACATAAAGGGGCAGTGCAGCATACTAATGTAGTGCTTAAAGCACAAGCTCTGAAGTCAGACTTTCTGGGATTGAACTGTATATCGTTCCACTACTGTAGCCGTGGACCAGTAAGTACTATCTCTGTGCTATAATTTGATCTGTAGGTCAGTGATAACAGAACCTGCCTCACAAGTTTATGAAGACGTAAAAAGCCCTAAAAAAGGTGCCTCGTACATAGTAAGTGCTCAAGTATTACATAACATTCTATTAGTCTTTTTAACTTAAATTTAACTTAATTAAGAAATATGTGACATATACAAAAAAATACAAAGAAAACAAAGTACCCTTGTATCTACCACTCAGATTTAACACCTAAAATTTTCTCATAGTTATTCCAGACTTTTAAAAATGTCCCTTAACTTTCCCTACTACAGAAGGGGAAAATAACTCTTGAAAAATCAAAAACACCATAGTCCTCACTTGTTTCTGTGTATAGTTTTATACTTTTCAAACACATACACCCCTAACAATGTAAACTGATTTACGTGTAATATTGTACATATACTTTTCTAAAAGAGCTTCAGTGAGAGATAATTTACATCCCAGAAAGTTCACCTGTTTAAACCAATTCTACAGTGAAAAATTTTCACTAAAAAAATAATCTTTTAGTGAAGATTAAATAATAAATGTAAAAGCACTCAAGGGCAGTGTCTGGATGATAGTAACTGTTGAGTAAATTTTAGCTGCTATACCACATTATCATCATTATTATTACTACTATACCATTATACCCAGTTGATCACTGATTCCTTTCAGCATTCCTAAGAAGCCTTCCTTACCTTTTTTATTTAATCCAATATTCAAGCCACAAAGTATCTTGAAATCATGTTTTTGGTCCCCTTCCCTATTATCTTTTCCCTCAAGAATCAACTAGGATGTTAAAGATTAGTTTTGTTTTCCTTAAATTTATCAGTTTACATTGGCTCACAACTTACAAAATGAATTTGTCACAGCTTAAATCTAGTATGCATTGTATCTTGGCCTAGTCTTATAAAACCCCTCTTTAGCTACATTCTATACTAATCACTTTGTATACATTAAATATTCGTTTCTTTCTTATGTTCCCCTGGACTTATTATCTTTCTCCATCTCTATCATAGAAGTTCCACCACTAGTCAACTGATGTTAAGTTAGTCAAATAATAGAATTGTAATTTTCTAAATAGACTCATTGGGCTTAACAAACTTTAAGTAAAACCAATAAACAAAATCCACCAAAAAACCTCTATGACTGTGAAATACAAGTACACCATGATAGGTTTCAAATTAAACTTGTTCATGAGGGCATGTTGGCTTTCTCAGAACCATAACTTAATAGAGAATCAATTAATGCTGAACAAATGTTTCTTCAGGGGTTCAAATATTTCTAGTCTTCTATTTTCTGGACTTCAATTGCAAAAATCACCACTGTCCTTAAATATTTAACAGGTTTAGAAAAATAGAATTATAAATACATAATATTGCTTCTTTGTTAAGATACTTTAATTCTAAAACTTAGTACTGTATAAATCTCTCAGCATTTCCCCTTCTAAGGTTTTTTTTTTTTTTTAATCTACCCACTAGGGGGGAAAAACAAAAACATAAAGATAAAAACCTTTAGGATCAGAGAGCCACTATTGTGCTGGTGTTAGAGTAAAGAGGTAGGGAAGAGTGGGGAGGGAACTGAAAAGGTCATCTATCAGGAGACCTATACTAAATACCAGGTTTCACCTAAAACTAGCTCTGTAAACCATAGAAATCCATATTAACTCTAGACTTTAGTTTTCCTCTCTATATAACGAAGAGATTATTAGACTTGGAAAAAAGACTGCTGAATTCCAAGTTAATATTTCTTATCTTCATTTGTTTCTTTGGAATGTAGAATTTTAGTGTAGAATTTGTGTTTCTATGAGCATTTCCAGGTCGTACAAAAATTATGACCCACAATAAATTATTAAAGGAAATTATTAGGTAGTATAAAGTTCAAAAAAATAAAATTTCAATGAAGTATTATTTTTTAAAATATGAAACCTTACTTTTCCCTTGTCTAGTTTTATAAGCCTGTTAACCACTTTGCCACCATCAGGCTAAAGAATGACGGGTAACATCCTCCATAAGAGGTAAAAAGAACAAATAAATTAGAGTTCTCATATTTCTACACAGGAATCTTTAGCTACAAAGAATAGTATTCATAAAACATCAAACAATGGCAACACATGGATATCATCAAATAAGGGATTACCTCTTCAAAACATCACTAAACACTAAAATTAAAATGTGTGTCAAAATACAAATGAAGTAAAATATGACCTAGCAATTCCACACTTGATATCTACCCAAGAGAAATGTAAACATATCCACACAAAAACTTGTATATAAATATTGACATGCAGCATTAGTAAAAATAGCTCAAAAGTGGAAATTCAAACATCCATCAACTGATGAATGGATTAATAAAATGTGGTTTATCCATACAATGGAATATTTTTCATAATAAAAAGGAATGAAGTAATGATCCGTGCCACAACACGGATGAACCCGTTTATTATGCTAAATGGAAAAAAAATCAGTCACAAAAGATCACATATTGTATGATACCATTATCCAGAATAGGCAAATCTATGGGGACTGAAAGTAGAGTGGTGGTTGCTAGAGGCAGTAATGAGGTTTCTTTCTGGGATGAAAATGTTCTACAATTAAATTATGGTGATGGTTGCACAACTCTGTAAATATACTAAAAACCACTGAATTATATATTTTAAACAGATGAACTTTATGAATAGAATGTAAATTGTATCTTGACAAAGCTATTTAAAAATGCAAATCAAGACATAAAAACTGGATGGAGGCCGGCTACAGTGGCTCACACCCATAATCCTAGCACTCTGGGAGGCTGAGGTAGGAGGAGATCCCTTGAGGTCAGGAGTTCAAGACCAGTCTGAGCAAGAGTGAGACCCCTCCCCCCGTCTCTACTAAAAATAGAAAAAAAATAGCCAGTCAACTAAAAATAGAAATAAAAAATTAGCCAGGTGTGGTGGCTCATGCCTGTAGTTCTAGCTACTTGGGAGGCTGAGACAGGAGGTTGGCTTGAGCCCAGGAGTTGAAGGTTACTGTGAGCTAGGCTGACAGGGAATAGAGTGAGACTCTGTCTCAAAGGAAAAAAAAAGACAGACTGGCAGATTTGCAAGAAAGGTTCTGGATTTAGGTAGCAAAAGTGGACCTGATGGTAAACACATTGCTTCAGTTTCCAGAAGAAGTCTATGTAAAGGTTTCTCTACCCTAGCACTCTAGGAATTAGGACTCTAAATTAATTCTCATTCTCTAATTAATAGAGATGATTAATCTGTTCTTCTGATCCTACTTCCTAAACTGCCTCCCAAATCTTAAAGTTTATCATATTTTTAGAATAAACTTAAGTCCAACCTTCCCTTTCCCAAATCTTCAAATCTGCTGATTTTAAGGATAAGAATTCTTCATGTCACAATTTGGGGGAATTTCAGACAATCAAGCACACATATCTAGGAAAAATTGATAGAGGAGATAAAGATAAGGAGGCTGGAGTCAAAGGTCACAGACCGGACATCTGAAAAACTGCACAATGATACAAACAAAGTAGGACTGCTCTATGAAATTATATATATGTATGTGAGTATATATATATATATATATTTTTTTGAGACAGAGTCTCACTCTGTTGCCCAGGCTACAGTGCCGTGGCGTCAGCCTAGCTCACAGCAACCTCCAATCAGCCTCCGAGTAGCTGGGACTAAAGGTATGCACCACGATGCCCAGCTAATTGTGTGTGTGTGTGTGTGTGTGTATATATATGTATGTATATATACACACATATATATATATTTAGTTGTCCAGCTAATTTCTATTTTTTTTTTGTAGTAGAGACAGGGTCTCGCTCTTGCTCAGGCTGGTCTCGAACTCCTGACCTTGAGTGATCCTCCAGCCTCAGCCTCCCAGAGTGCTAGGATTACAGGCCTGAGCCACCATGCCCGGCCTGGAATTATATTTTTTATAAAGCCAGACTTCCTATGAAAGTCATCTTCTATTGCATTCACTGCACATAAAATTTAATCATCTGATTATGTTTAGGGGAGTGTTGCTAATCCTGATGCACAGCCAACGTCTAATGCACATTAGTTACTAGTGCGACTTCGAGGAAGTTATTTCTCAGAATTTCAAATTTTTCTCTATTCTAAAATGGAGTAAGTAAAGGTGGTTGTGTAAAGGGATATATTCCACGTAAAACCTCAGCACTGTCCTTGATGCACTATAAGAACAATACTTTTATGTTACAGTGAAAAGAAGTTAATTTTGGTAGTTAATCACCCATAACTAATTTATAAAGGCCCAAAGAACAGTGTATAACTACTAAATAATTATCGTACCTAATTATTATACTTAATATATCTAAGCAAAGTGGCTAAAAAGAGGTCACCAATGTATGAATTAGAAAGACACCCCAAGTATTAACCTACGCCCTACCTCTTGTCACCATAAAATCACTGTAGCCTTCTGAAGTTTAATCACCAATTCCAAGAGAAGATACAAAAGTTATACGATCTGTTGACCAGATCCTATCAAATTTAATTCCAATTCCAGCAATAAAAGAATTGCTTGGGAACCGCTCGCCCTTGAAGCCACTCATTCCAGAAAAAGATGATTATTTTCGGCTGGCTATATAACTGTGCATTTCATGGACTAAAAAAACAAAACCACCTCACCATTATTAGCATAAATTTGGGACAGCTGTTTCTTAATTCATCTTAAATCTTGAAAATTCAATATCCAAAGGATATGTTGGGCCAGGCGCGGTGGCTCACGCCTGTAATCCTAGCACTCTGGGAGGCCGAGGCGGGAGGATCACTCAAGGTCAGGAGTTAAAATCAGCCCGAGAAAGAGCGAGACCCCATCTCTACTAAAAATAGAAAGAAATTAGCTGGACAACTACAAACACATACAGAAAAAGTTAGCCAGGCACGGTGGCGCATGCCTGCAGTCCCAGCTATTCGGGAGGCTGAGGCAGAAGGATCGCTTGAGCCCAAGGAGATTGAGGTTCCTGTGAGCTAGGCTGACACCACAGCACTCTAGCCTGGGCAAGACAGTGAGACTCTGTCTCAAAAAAAAAAAAGGCTATTTCGTTTTCATTTTACATTACTATATGCCTCAGCTCAGCACTGCCCCCTTCCAGTCTTCGAATCAGTAGCCCATGTGGAAAACTGCGTTAATTGGATGGATGAAAAAGTCACAGGCAGACAAGCCAGAGTGTGACACAGCCCAGACAACTCCAGCAGTCACGGTGACAGTCGCTTCCTTTGGCTGAGAACTGCCACCGGCCAGAATCAAAGATAAGCACCATGTGCATTACATAACCACAACGAACTAAAATATTATTACTCCCATTTTACAGAAAGGTTCAGGGGCTTAGGAGACCTAGCCAAGGTCACACACCCTGTCAGGGGCGACGCCACCATTCAGACCCAGCGGTTTCTTGTTTTGTTTTTCCCACAGACCAAGCTCTTTCCAGTACACAGCCAGGCTCGCGCCCCTCCAGTGCGCTTCTTGGAAACGAAACCCTCACCCGCCCACCGGCACAAATCCACAGGTGCGCCCCAGGAGCCGTCAGCGGGCTAGGGCCTAGCCGCCGGGGCCCGGACCACCCCTCAGGCCGAGACCGCAGCCTGTCAGCCCCAGGCCTCGACCCAGGCGGGAGGGCCGGCCCGCTCAGCCCTTCCGACCCCAGTGCCCCATTGTTCCGGATCTCACTCACCTCGGAAGACGCCGGCGCAGGCCCTGCTGGAGCGCTCGTAGCAAGCTCCCGCCGGCCCAAAAAGCTAGGTCGGTGGCGGCAGGATCCGCGAAGGCGTACTCGGCGACTTCTCCGCCTACCCTCGGAAGCGGGACCAGGCGGGGGCGCTTCACCCTCCTCGCGAGACAGCGAAGACCCCAGCGGCTGCTTCGACCCCTGTGACGTAAAGCGCGCGTCACCAATGGCAGCTTGGGGGCGTGGCAGAGCGAAACCCACCCACCTCCGCCTCCCGGTGCGTCAAAACACAACACCCGCCTTCGTAACGCATGCGCCATAAACGGGCGCCGGCACTGGGGGCGGGGCCCAGCGCGCTCCGGCTGAGACCAATCCCTTCCCCCACCACTCTTGACCCGGAATGAGGGTAATGTGACCTTCGGGGCAGAAATCACTACCATCACCATTTTATAAATCGCCAGGGGTTACATCGACGCTAGTTTAATGTTCGCCCCTAAGTTACCCGGGAAACACAATAACTAGCTCATTTAAACCTCACCAAACTCTAAAAGTTACTAAAATTATCTCTAGTGTATAGACAACTTTATCTGTTACAGGGAGTCTCACCTTCGGTTGCATGGCTGGAAGTAACAGAGGAATTCGAAAGAGATCCAACACCAGAGCCCAAACAGTACCCTACAAAGTCTTCAGAGAGAGAGATCCACTCCATGCTGGGGAGAAAGAGGATGATCTAGTAGAACATGGTTTGGTCTGGACTTACCCAAACATATATGGTTTTTCTGTTTTTCCCCTTCCTTCTCCCCGAAATCTGGACTAAAATCCTCAAGTAATACATGAAATGTACAGAGAAAGAACGTCAGCCTAAAACCGCCCGATGCCAGACTACCAACTCAGGGCTCCCGTGTGAGCGCACCAAACATTCCAGAACTGAACCTGGAGCGCTCGCGGACCAACCGCCGTACTTCGGACTCGCTATTTCAGCCTTGCTGCCGCTCTAGGCACAGAATCGATTGGTACATTATGGCGGGTAACGTGCGCCACGTATATCTTCTTAGAAGCATCATTTACACCAACAAGCTATTGCGTTCTCAAAGACTATATGTTTCTTGAAGAATGACTTAATTAACAAGGAGTCCCACGATCATCCGTCACTGTTATAAAAAAATAGTGGACGGTATTCCTGTTTATGCCAAGGAGGAACCTACAAACGTCTAGCTATGTTATGCGGGAACAAATGCGGGGGGCAGACGATAATTTCTCAAGCGTTAGACGCTGGTATAAGGTTTAAAACGTGGATTATTTTTCAAGTAAACTTTTAAATGCACACGACAGCACATAATCCTGCATCAATATTGCATTGCAACTAGAAAGAAAGCCAGTGCAGCAGGCACGCCTCTCTCTCTAGGCGGCAAAAGGAAAAAAAAAAACAATTTTTAACGTATTTTCTCGTTTACTTCATCCCCTCCCTAAAAGGCGGGCTAGGCCCCCAAACACGTGACCCTGGCCCAACTCCGGGCGGAAGAGGCCGGCCAGACCGCTGAGACACGCTCCTAGAAGCGAGGGGGCGGGCTTGCGCGCCCGGCCGGAAGATGGCTGCGGCCGCCCGGCAGCCACCGCCTGGGAGGTTCCTCTAGGGCCGCAGCTCCCGCCCGTTGCCCCAGGCCGGCGCCGCCTACTCCTTACCATGAAGCCAGTGAGTCGCCGCACCCTGGACTGGATTTATTCAGTGGTAGGTCCCAGGCCTAGCGGGGCTCCGGTGTCGACTGCCTGGGCCCGCAGGCGGAAAGGCCCTCTTTCTTCAGCGCCCAGAAACTCCAAAATCCATTCCTAATTTAAGCATTTCAACCTCTCACCTCGACTCCGCCTCTTCCTGGAGGATACGATCTTCCGCTTCTTACGTAAGGGTTGCTGGGTGTATCCGCCCCTGGAACCTCATTTATTCGATTTTGTCACTGTAAATCCTACTTCAGCAGTGGTACACGGTAACCTGACAGGGACGAGGGGAAGTACCAGGCACACTACAGTAATTTTTTTGCTTTTACTTCCCTCTTAGAGTTTTGTGGGTTTGTTTTTTTTTCAGTTGCTGCTCGCGATCGTTTTACTCTCTTGGGGATACGTCATCTACGCATCAACAGTCGCTGCAAGACGTCTGCTAAGGAAGGAATACCCAGACAAAATCTTTGGAATGAATGAAAATTTGTAACGACTATGGATTTAATGCTCTTTTTAAATACACTTCATTTCCTCATGCTTATCTAACAAATATGTAGATTTATAAATAAACTTCATAATACAAAGTTCCCAGATTTATTTCTGCATAGTCTTTTATAATAAGCAGTAAAATGAAAAATTTTCAAATACTTAGAGATTTTAGTCTTTTACATTCTCATATGACAAAATTAAAAGCAACCTAGATTTGACATCTTTTGAGTAGTATCAGATCATGGATGGAACGACAAGCTTTTCAATCAAGTTTCCAAGTTACTTCTTTAAAAATGCTTCAGAAAGCCTTTAAAACAAAAGTGTGTGGAACTTCTGTTCTTGTATTCATTTACTGCAACGTTTCACAGTTTGCATACTGTGAGGGAAAAAAAACTATCATGTCACTACTTTTCTACATCCTGTTTTCAAAGTTAAGAATGGCCAGAAAAAGTAGGTGGTCTCTCATATCACAGGTGTGGCATGTCCAGTTTTTATGTATTGTTGAATTATTATTCAGAGTTTCAGATTGTACAATGTTTGGGAAGAAATTTGACAACACATTTCTCAGAATGAACTTTATTAAACCTACTTTTCCAGAAACTACGTTCAGTAAATATGGTAATGTAAGAATAAACTTGAGCTCATAAGCCTTTGAAATTTTTAAGTAATCTTCAGTGATGCTGATCAGGGAATTCTTTCATTGGTGGAATTTCTTCTCCAGTCTCCACAATTATATCACCCTAGGAAAACAAAGATATATTTAGTAGAAAAATCTTAAGTCTGCAGAGGTGATGATTCCTTCTGTTTCATGTTGGTCAGACCTCACATGGAAAAATCTAGTTGAGCTCGGCATTCACTTCAAAAGGGACCTAAACAACGCAGAAGCTGTCTAAAAGTGAACAACAGTATTCAAAATCTTAAGGTACAAGTGAAAGAATAGGGAGAATTTCACTCATAAACAGAATAACCAGAAAGGACATGAAAGTTGTGTTTTCCAAGTGATAAAAGGTTCTCCAAGTGTGTGGTTCCCAACCCCAGGGCCTCGGACCATTACTGGTCTGCAACCTGTTAGGAACCAGGCTGCACAGCAGGGGGTGGGGGTGTCTGGAAAACAAGGGAAGCTTCTGCTGTATTTATAGCCCCTCCCCATCACTCACATCACCACCTGAGCTCTACCTCCAGTCAGATCAGCAGTAACATGAGATTCTCTTAGGAGCGGGAACCCTACTATAAACTGCACATGCAAGAGATCTAGGTTGCACACTCCTTATGAAAATCTAATACCTGATGATCTGAGGTGGAACTGAAGGGGTGATGCTAGCACTGGGGAGCAGCTGCAAATACAGATTATCATTAGCAGAGAGGTTTGACTGCACAAAGACTATAATAAATCAATTGCTTGCAGACTCATATGAAAACTCTATCAGTAAGTGGCAAGTGACAATTAAGCTGCATCTGGTGGCAGGCTTTAACTCAGAATCCAACACTTACGTTAATCTGCACATAGCCGGCCCATATTTTACCACTTCCATCCACACCTCTTTCCCACACTGCGCACTTGTCTCAGTCACAGTTTTGGTAAACCCACAAGCTAACCCTATCAAAAGTGAATAAAAAAAGTCACTGGAGAGCTTCTTTGGAAAGGGGAAAAGACACAATGATGAGACAGCAGAAGACTCTAACACTACCAACAAAATAAAAGCTGCATTTAAAAGAAAATACCAAGAGTCCTACTTAAATTATGGTTCATTGCAACAGGTGATTCACATTCTGCAAGCCCGCTTTGTATAACATGTATAGCATGTGGTGCCTGGCTATACAATGAAGCCATGAAACTTTCAAAACTGCTTCACCACATGGAGACCAAGCACCCCACATTAAAAGACAAGCCTTTGGAGTTTTTCAAAAGAAAAATAATGTGAACACAAACAATAGAAGCAATTATTGAAGGCCACCACTTCATCAAATGTGTCTGCACTGAGAGCATCATTCTTAGTGGCTAACTGCATTGCTGAAGCTAAGAAGCCTTTTACTATTGGTGAAGAGTTGCTCCTGCCTGCTGCTAAGGATGTTTGCCATGAACTTTTAGGAAAGACTGTGGTTCAAAAGGTGGCACGTGTTCCTCTTTTGGCTAGCACCATAACTAGGTGAGGTGATGACATAGCAGAGGATATTGAGGTGCAATTGTTAGAGAGGACTAATGAGTCACTGTGGTACACAATCCAGGTTGGCAAGTCTACCGATGTTGACAACGAGGCAACAATGCTCGTTTTTTTGTGATACATTTTTCAGAAGGATGTGCGTAAGGATATGTGCGTTTTTGTTGCCAACCAACAAACACCACAGCTACAAAACTATTCAAGTCTTTGAATAATTACATATCAGGCAAACTAAATTGGTCATTTGGTGTTGGTATATGCACGGATGGAATGGCTGCCATGACTGGAGAGCTTTTTGGTTTCACTACTCAGGTCAAGGTGGCCGCCGCTTCTGAATGTGAGTCTACCCACTGTGTCATCCATAGAGAAATGCTGGCTAACTGAAAAAGCTCACCTGAACTAATCGTTTTGCAGGATGTGATTAAAATTATCAACGCATTAAAGTATATGCCCTTAATTCACATCTGTTCACGCAGCTCTGTGAGGAGGACACATAGTATACATGTCTTCTCTTATACACAGAAGTGAGATGGCTTTCTAAAGGTAGGTCACTGGCCAGAATTTTTGAGGTACAAGAGCCACTCCAGAGATTTCTTTTAGAAAGATAGTCACCACTGAATTTCAGTGACACAGAATGGGTTGCAAAACTTGCTTACATGTATGATATATTCAACCTGCTCAATGAACTCAATCTGTCACTTGAGGGGAGAACACCAACTGTGTTCAAGTCTGCAGATAAAGTAGCTGCATTCAAACTGGAATTATAGGGATGATGAGTGAACATTAGGATGTTCGACATGTTTCAAACATTAGCAGAGATTTTAAAAGAGACTAAGCCAGGGCCTTCTTTCTCCCAGCTAGTGCATGATCACCTATCTTAGCTTTCAGAAGAGTTTGAACATTACTTCGCAACCACAAAAGACCCCTGAACTGGGAAGGAATGGATCCGTGACCCATTTGTGAATAAGCCAAGTGAATCAACTTTGTCCATGCTAGAAGAGGATCAAATGCTTGAGATCACAAATGACAGTGGCCTTAAAAGTATGTTTGAGACAAATTCAAATCTCCGTATGTTCTGGATTAAGGTCAAGGTAGAATATCCTGAGATTGCCACAAAAGCACTGAAAAGCCTGCTTCCATTTCCAACATCCCATCTTTGTGAAGCAGGGTTTTCTGCAGTGACAGCAACCAAAATGAGATTACGGAGTAGACTGGACATAAGCAACACACTTTGGGTGTCACTGTCTCCCATCACCCCAAATGGGACTGTCTAGTTGTAAGACAACAAGCTCAAGGCTCCCATTGATTCTGCATTATGGTGAGTTATATAACTATTCCATTATATATTACAATGTAATAATAGAAATAAAGTGCACAGTAAATGTAATGTGCTTGAATCATCCTGAAACCATTCCCACTTCCCCCCAGTCCATGGAAAAATTGTATTCCATGAAACCGGTCCCCGGTGCCAAAAAGGTTGGGGACCACTGCTTGAAGTGATAAAGGGATAATCTTCTTTATTTTGCATGGCCCCAAGAAATAAATGCCCTAGAAAGAAGTTGCAGGGAAAGAGCTATAGTTCAATACAAGGAAGGGATATAACCGCCGTAACCGAATGTTTTGAGCAATCACCAGTTTTCTGTTTGGCTTATATAAAACTTTTGGCTGTGCAGCTGATCCAGGTTATCCTTTCAAACCTAGAAATAGTGTGTGGTGGTCCAAAGGTAATGGGCTCTAAAGCCAGAACCAAGTGGCAAGAATTTTGGAACCTCCACTGACAAGCTGTATAATTTTAGGCAGATTACTTAGCTTCAGTTTCAGCCATGTGTTTTTGTTTTTTGTTTTTTGTTTTCCTGACACAGAGTCTCACTCTGTTGCTCGGGCTAGAGTGCTGTGGCATCAGCCTAGCTCACAGCAACCTCAAACTCCTGGGCTCAAGCAATCCTACTGCCTCAGCCTCCCAAGTAGCTGGAACTAAAGGCATGCGCCACCATGCCTGGCTAATTTTATATATATATACATATACATACATATATATATATATATATATATATATAGTTAGCCTGGTTATTGCAATACTAAGTTTCCTGAAAAGATTTGCATTGACTAAATGCCTGAATATTTATGCAAATAATTCCTTTGAAAAATATAGGTAGTTACCACTTTCCTATACATCTTTGGCAGTTGTATGGTTTGGATTGTCCAGGAGTAAGAAAAAGTCAGAAGAGACCCAACTCGTTAAATAATATGCCATTTGTTTGCTGTTAGTTTGATTTGAATCCCCTAAGGGGTACCTTGCATTTTAAGAGAGAACTTCCAGGGAGGAATCATGTTTACAAATATGATGCATTTTATTCCTAAGAGAGAATTTAATTAATATACTCTTAGTAATATATAAAAAGAGAAGTATATCTCCTTCGTCATTAATTATGTCTAATGAGCATGGATATAAGGAATTATTGTCCATGTTAATATATGTGGCAATAAACTATTACCAAACTAGTATAAGAAAAGTAAAATTAGCATAAGGCTGCCAATTTCATGATAGTGGTTTAAGAGGTAGATTGCACTAAGGCAGATCTTTTCTCTAAGCCATAGATTTTGTTATTTTAAATAAATCATATACTGTCAAAAAACAATCTTAAAATATTCAAGCTAGACTGTGGACTTTGTCCCTTTGAGTTTTTAGGGGGAATATATACCCTCTGGGTGTATGATTGGGTAGTAGAAACTACTTGTTTTAGAACTTAAGTCCTAAAACTTAAGTCCTAAAGGTATTGCCATTGACCTCTTTATATTTCTTTTGAGTATTTCTTACATTTTTCTTTCCATTGCCCACACTACAATAGAGATTCTTTTTACCTTGTTGTTTGGGCTAATGCCATACACTAAGTGGCTTTTCTTGCCTTATTGTCTTCCCCGCCCTCTGATACTGAACAAGTGCTAATATCTCACGGTCAGATTAGTGGTCTTTTAGTCTTACAAGACCTTTAGTCCTTTCCATATACCACTCTTTCCTCTTGATGCTTTTGGTGGCTCTGCACTGCCTTTGGTCGATGGTGCTGAGGGACAGCAGAAAGAACGTAGTCCTTGGAGGCAGACAGATCTAAACCAAAGCTCTGCTCCATCCACGCACACAAAGCTGTGCCTTGGCAAGATAATTGAAAATGGCTACAGTGTATCTACCATTCTGCCTCACAGAGTTGTTGCAAGGATTACACAAAGAAAGAGCGCACACAAAGCACGTGCCACATTCTAGCAGTTCAACAAATATCGGTTCCTTCCCTTCTCCCTTTGATTCCTAACACTCCGATTCTCTGGCTTTATTGACTCCTTTCCCTCGTCTCCCATTCATCCTGCTCTTCAAATGCGTCCATTCATTTTCTCCTGTGAATTCATTTCCATCTGCTCCCTTGGGCTTTGGCTATAGTATGATGCCCTCTGCCTTGAATGGTTTTTCCTCGCCCTCTCTGCTGACCTAAACCCTACATTTCCTGTGAGAATCATCTTAACACTAGCCCTCTTTAGTAAAGATCTTTCTTAACTGAATTGATTCAGTTTTCTCTCTGTTGAATTTTTTTTTGGAAGTTGTTGGCTCTGTATCTCATTTGGTACATATTATATGCTGTCTTGTATTATCTGTGACGTTTTTACGTGTCTCTTGTTACCTTAATAAGATTGTAAGCTCACTGAGGCCAGATATTGTATCATAAATCCTGTGTTCGTTCAGCAACTATTGATTTGCATATTGTGGCCATCAATAAATGTTGATGCTTGATCAACTTTTCTGTGAGCAGTTAATCATCTGGAAAATGGGACTACTCACATCTGGCTAGCCTTTTTGTTAGGAATGTTGAGGTGACATGTTGAGTGCTCTGCTGCAGAAGGGCAAGGTGGCTTAGTGAAGGGAACCTAGCTTTAGACTGGGAAAATTCAGGTAAAATCCCAGCTCTGATACTTAGCAACTGTGTGTGACCTTCAATCCTTAGCCTCTCTGGATCCATACTTGGCGTCTATGAAATGGGATTTCTAATACCATTCTTACTTAGGGTTTTTGTTCAATTTAAATGTAATGATATATGCAATGAATTTAGCACAGTGACTAGTGTTTAATAGACAATTAATAAGTGACAATAACTAAAGACTTCGAATAACTTTCTAAATGTACTGTTGCAAATGTACATTATTATTATGATTCCTTCTGCATTCAGATCTCTCAGTCTGAATGTGCGTATGTCATTTTAAGCAGGAAGTTCAGGGAAATTACCTGTAGCATTATGTCCCAGTAACTAATAATAAGGCAAAACGAGTTTGATTCAATTTTAATATATCAAACTGAACATCTCTATTGATGGATAATCAGGTTACTTAATCTCAATTATTCTTTCTCTTGATAACTTTTATATAAATGAGTATTTGGGAAAGAGGAACCAGTTTTGAGCTGTGAGTTGGAAAGACTGTTTTTTTTTTCCACCTGCCTCTACTACTTACGAGGTCTTACTCTAGACAAGCTACTTAGACATTCTGAGCCTTGATATTTTCTTTGGGAAAATGGGAGTAATAGTATTTTATTCTGAGAGGAGGAGAGTCTGAGTCATGTGTATGGCAAAGGTTATATAATATATTGAGTGATAAAATTTTAAGGTATTTAATGGATTAATAATAGATCCCTTTAAAAATTTAAGTCAGATTATGCCCCTCAACTGTTCAAAGCCCTGCATTGGTGCCGCGTTCATTTATAATGGAAGCTGGATTTCTTGTGGTGGCCTCGAAGGCCCTGCGTGATCTGTGTCTGCGTTCCTTCTCTGGTCTCATCTCACATGACTCTCCTTGCTGCTAACACTGCTACAGTCAGACTGGCTGCTTTCCTGTTCTTTGAGCACACCAGGAGGCTCTGCGGGGCCTCTGTCCTGGCTGTTCCCTCTTTCCTAGGATCTCCATTGATCTCGCCTTCTCAACGAGACCCACCCTGACCAACCCAATAGATACTCCAGCCTGTCTCTGCCCCCAGCAATCCTGATGCCCTTCCCTCAACTTTGTTTTTTCCTTTGGTTTTCTTTAGCACTCATCTTTTAATATAGATGATTATTCATTTAGTTAGTTACCATTATGTCAATTGCATACTTTTGCCCCTTTTGCTAGAATGTAGGCTCTGTGAGGTCAGGGATTTTTCCCTGTCTTGTTCCTTAGTTCACTGGTATCTGTCCTAAGCATCTGCAGCAGTGCCTGACATGTGGTCAGCAGTCATGTAAATATCTCTTCAATAAATTTCAACTTTATTAATTAATTCCATTTAAAATTTTTTTAGTGTGCTTTCATGAAGAGGATCAACTCTAGAACTTACCCTGTCTTTAAAATCAGTGACACAATTGATTACTGCACTGGCCTCTCACTGTTGACATCAGCATATCTTGGGTTGACTGCTCCGCGAGTTGAAGCAATTACACCAATTATTCAAACCCCTGACTTAACGTTACCTGTGATTCTTCCATGAGCTGACGCTGTGTGATTCGGGGTGATTCATTTGTCCCATCTGTGACGAATTTACTCATTTGTGAAATAAGAGGAGGGATTCTACTTATTCTTATTTATACCCGACTGGGATATTTTGTGTTTAAAATCTCAAGAAAGCATAATATGATATACGTTGGATAGGTATTAGTACGGTTAGGAATAGCGGAGGAGAGGTCTTCAAGGAGAATGATATCTTAGGAAGTAATAGTCTCTGAAAACAAGTTAAGAAAACATTGCTAGGGCTTATGCATTTGGTGTTCTTACTTCACTGTGGGCGTGGAAGCTTGGAATGGGATTGCCTCAAAATCTTATCCAGCAGGACCATGCATTCAGTTGATCTAGAACTGATAACTGAATCAAGTTTTCCTCTTGTCTTCATTTTAGTCATCGGCGCTAACAACTTGGGGTACCACCTGTGGATTTTTACATCTCGTGAGAAGCCTTCAAAATGTTAAATGAATAAAAGGAGCAACATTTGTTATTTGGGCAAATTTTATAAGATCATTGGAAAAATAAATGTGTAGACGGGACTCATATATTTATGACAGCTAACATCCACAATGCTCAGCAGTGACAACTATTAGAAATGACAAGTCTTGGAATCTAAATTATAATTCAGTCTGGAAAATTTAGGTTGGTACCGTGCTTAACTGGATTTTGAAAAGCTGTCTCAAAGAGATTGTTTAGAAAGAATCCCTGCCCCTTGCCCAGCTGGTACTCTTGTTCTATGCTCTGAAACCTTGAAGAAGCTTCATGCTTAAAGCCTTGAAAAAATACAGTCTGACCATAGAAACTTAGGGTCTGTGGGTCAGTTTCCAACTTCACTCTTGGATATTTATCTTCAGGCTATAGAGAGATGTATGATAACATGTTTCCATGGATTTTATTACTTTCAAATTTATAAAAATGAAATATAGGCTATTCACTTGGCAAAAATTAATACAGAAAAATCTGATCTTTCCGAGAATCTCAGAGAGAGTCTGACCTCAAAAGAGCAGTGTATTACTTCGTAAAGTAATGGTTAAGATCAGGGCCTGCTTTGCATTTTGAGCTCTGTTGCCATCGTGTATCAACTACATTACTTTCAGCATGTTACTCAGCCTCGTCTTGCTTTGGTTTCCTTGTTTGCGAAATGGTGACAGAGGCATGTGACTTGCTGGTTTGATAGGGGTTTATTTTATCTTATTTTTACGTCTAAATCTTTTGGACAGTGTCTGACAAAAATAGTAAGAACTTAATACGTGCAGATATTATTATTGTTGGTCCTAATGCTACTTCTGCTACAAATGCAGTGGAAGATTATCACCTAATGTTATTCTGAATTTATAAAAGCTTTGACTTCTAAAAAATGATAAATTCAGAGCACACATCATACACTTTTAAAGAAAGGAGATACTTGTGTATTTCTTACATATTCAATCTATTTTGTGGGCACATTTTTGTATATGTATGAAATTTCTGAAAACAAAATCAATAACAAAAGAAAGATGACATATTTATTGCCCTTCATAATTATTCTCATGACATATAACAATTTGGCATCAATCATGATAATGAAATTGCCTGTAGGAGCAAAGTTATACTTACAGAATGCCAGCTCACTGTGTGACATAGATGACGATATTAGGGACCTAAAATTGAAACCATGTCCATTAATCTAACTTGCACCCTCTGGGTCTTGCAACTGTAGATTGTATGCCTGGTGCTTGATAGCATCATACTTAGCTTTAAGGCAAGGTGGGTGGAGCAGACATCAAGAGGGAGAGAAGACACTGAGAAAGTTTGAAATCTCAGTATGTGGAAATGAGGAGGCAAGGGGAAGATGGAGGAGAGGTAGGGGACAAGACGAGTAGAAAGGAAGAGATTGAGCTGAGCTGTTACGTAGGTCTAGTCTCAGATGGAGGCAGGGTCAACTCCAGATGTTGGAGCCTCTGTTTCTTGAGAAGCTGTGATGTCTGGCATTCTCCAACTCATTCAAGTGGCTGCAGCTGGGGCTGATACTCCTGCAGAGGCATGAGGCAGCGGAGAATCCAGTCACCCTTCCCTTCTGATTCAGACTCCCGGGGTCTCCTGACGTACTCCAGATAGCATAACCTTCAGAATAAGCCTGCAGCATAAGAAGATTCCAGAGCCTTTTTCATGCTCTGCCCCAGATCTACCCACTTGAGTCTGCCTAAAGGTCATGGAGAACACTTCATTGGATAATTTCACAAGTGAGAAAATGGAAATAAATTGGGGTGATTTCACACAGGTGTGTAACTAGCATTTGATAAAAGTGTAAATAACATATCAAGTCATTTTGTCATTTCATAGTTATTTAAAATTATTTTGTGGGAGGCATGAAACATAGAAAGCAGAAAGGTATTGGCCACCTGATGTGGCATGCCACCAGGGAGGCTGGAGACCACGGACACAGCTTTCAAAGTCAGTTTCTTTCAATTTGTCTGGGGGCCGTCCTGCTTCTCTCTGCCTGCCATGCAGATAATGTGCTGATGGACTTCATCACAGTGTGTGCTAGGGTCAGGTAGAAACATGGCCATGCTATGTACGTTTTTCAGATTATTTTTAATGTTTTGAGGCATGACTACCACGTATCTTAGTGTTTCTGCACATCCTCAGTAATGCTGCGTGTCGCTTGCCCTGTTGCAGAATGGTACTAAGACAGGCTCCTTCAGAAACAGTTACAGTGAGATAGTTCCAGAGAACTTTTTCCCTGTTTGTTGTTTTAGCTAAGTATGTAGCTTGTGACTATTTTATAGGGAAGGCAGACTGGCACTTCCTCCACGTACAAAAAGCGTCAGGCAAAATTCAAGGTAACGTCATCAAAGTGCACGGCCCGGAAAATACTACTTACACTTTCATGAACTCACACTGGGGATTTGTTTAAACCTTAAAACGTTTTTGGTTAACAGCAGTTTGTCCTTCCAACAACTGCTGTTAAAGAGATGTCGTCCTCAGTCATCATTTTGAGGGATGGTTATTTTGGTTCTTTCAGGCACGAGCATGCCGACCTCTCTGTCTGTTTTCTTTCCCCCTCTAGCACTTCAGCTCAGGTGCAACGTTTTTCTTTTTTTTCCCTTCTTAATACTCACAGTGGATAAAATGGACCATAGGCATGACTAATGCATTCATTTTAGTGTTTTTTTTTTTTATTGCAACAGCTCAATCATATTGTAGAAATCGATATTGGTACTGAAGATGGTCAAAGACTGGCCAACCAGCAGTTCATTACTTTTCGATGTGTTAACCTGGAAATAGTCAAATGAAATTATTCTAGTATTTGGTCCCCTATCACGTGTGTTGAAGACATGTGCCGTGCCAGTATCTGCAGGATATAAAGACATGCACGGTATGGTGTTGGTCCTCCAGGGGGCGAAGTTCCTTGGGGACGGATAAGACATGTACGTTATCATTCTCAAAATAACTTGGAACAGTGCAACACATGTTCCATTATGAGAACCTGCTGCTGAAGTTTAGAGAAGTAAGAAATCACTTAACTTGGACCCTGTAACTGGACTTAGCCAAGTTCTGTAGCTAGAAGTATAGTTCATTCATTTCTTACCAAGGGCTGAAGATTTGCCAAGTACTATATTAAATGCTGAAAATATTATGAAGAGCCAGACCCAGTCTTTGCATAAAATCTTATCACACCACAGTTTGGCTCTTTCTGACTTTCGTGTGTTCTAGATGTTGGTTTCTTCTTTCCCTCCTTAATTAAGAATTCTGTATAATAACTCTGTTTTTTTTATTGAATTGTAAGTCTTTTCTCATAAAGGGAAGAGTGATTTCTGGTATGTTTACTGTCAGGCTGAAAATTATGATAGCTGCAGAAGAGTTTGAACCCAGAGAGCATGTCTTTCCGTGTCTGCAACAAAGTGTCCAGGGCGTTTATGGTAAGAGGGGCGATCCCAGAGGTACTAAGATAGTGTTAATTCCAGTGGAAACTTCTGTGTGCTCCTCAGATATCTTCTTAAGGAAAACTTATTTTCTGCCTTACCTTAGTTTGTTTTGAGCAAAAGACGAATGAAAAAATAAGTAGACGTGCACTGCAAAACAAAAAAATAAAATTTATGAAGAGTAATATGATGAGTAGCAAGTTTCTTTTGAATATTCAATGATGATTACAACACAGAATTTTGAAAATTCTTGTTTTTAACTTGAAATGCCCTCATCACACAAAGTACAGATCTTATCTTTTGCAAATAAAGTATGATAAGAATAAAACTAATGTTTAAATAGAATAAAACTTTACATAGAAGCTTATCAAATTAGGGATCTCAACTTATCCTAAGATACAGATCCATTCAAATTCTCCGTTGGCTCTTACATTGTAAGTAACTAACATTAGGTGGTAGTTTTGATGTCTCTATGTGTTTTTATTGCACATTTTAAAGGTATGATCTTAATTTAATATATTAGTTAAGTTTATTTCATCTTCTTTATATTTCCTCTTATTTTAATATTAAAGCATTAAAAACAAAAAAATGGATTCACATAAAATTCAAAAAATAGTACTCTGTTATAAGAGCATCTTTTTAAATAAATACCTTTATTAATATTCAGATTCTTGTCAGCTTATTTGGCGAGTGAATGCAAAATATTCCAGGGTGTGTGGTATCATTTTTTCTGTATAGAAGTATTTCAGTATTCTTACGGGCTATGTTTAGTTATAGTACTATTACTTTGATTTGATAGATAATAAAAACACGTAAGGTTTTCCTTCTTCTGATATATATAGATTGCTAGTATCCGCAGAAAAATATGTCAAAAATAAGGTAGTGCTATTTTCAACTATATTGTGGAAATGGTTGGCAAAGTCTAATAATTTTGTGAATATTTCAGTAATGTGGTATAATGAGTGGTACAATTGGATTTTGTCTATAAGTAGAGGAGTATCGTTACATCTCAAGGTTAAGGAAGGTTGAAGAAAGGATAAAAATTACAAATGTCTCGTAATAGCATTCCCAAACCCATTATTTAGGTTATATTTCATAGGGAGACCTAAAGTATTTTAGTAAGTATTGGGAAGGCATTTGGCTTCCAATAAGAAGGTAAAGGGATCAGGTGCTTTTAGAATGATGTGTGTTGATAGCTTGCCAGGACAGAAGAGAACTCCAAACTTGAATTGGAGGAGTAGTTTAGAGGAAGAAGATAGACACCACGGGAGATTTCTGGAAAGAAACGAAAGGTTTCCTGTTTACTCTTCGTTACTTAGGAAAAGATTTTGGAATTTGAAGCAATAGATGCTAAGTCACTAAGATTTTTGTTTGGTTGGAGAATCCACATTTGTTTCAATTTTATGAATTTTTAAAAGGTTGTCACAATAGAATTAAGCAAGTTAGCTATAGTCAGAGAATTGGGAACAAACTCTTTGTTGTTACCATGATTATATAAACTGTTCAAATTTTCAGTAAAAAAAAATAGGCTAAAAATGCCAGTCAGGTTTACAAGGAAGATTAAAATTTGGATACCACAAGAGAGGAAGTCTTAATTAAAAGAAAATGGAATTGCAAGGCTGGTGTTCAGGTCAGGTAGGGGGGAATACGGGAGGATAGATTTAATTAGTTATCTAGGGCATGTAAGGGTAATCACTGAAGCAAAAAATGGGAAACTGATGATTGTGCTTGGTAGGATTGCAGATGAACTGTCCAAGAGATAGTAGAGTAAGAGAAACCTCGGAATCTTAAGAGACTAAATAGGGTGCATTTATGTGGTGATGATATAAAAAAAAGGCTGTGAAGGTAAAGCACTTTTAAGGAAGCAGCCTTTAGAGCCTTCCTGGGAGGACAGTGAAGTCCCTTGATAACTGAAAATTAAAACTGAATATCCTTTTCTTAATTTTGAGAAGATTTTGCCTTAGGAGTGATTGCGGAATTACAGGATCAAAGATAAACAATAAGAAAACCATACACAGAAGCATAGTATTAGTAACACTTATGTAAAAGTATGTCACCATTTAAAATAGACTAAACATAAAAAATCGGCTTCATATTCTTAAAACGTGCACGTTAGATTAGAATAACAATGTCTGAATTCTTAAAGGACGAGAGGAAGCCACGTAGCAGCGGGGAAAATATTGCTGTGGCAGGAGGATTCTTTTCAACTTTCATTCCCTTAAGCTTCCCTGGTAATCTGAAGGGCCCTCGGAGGTATTTTTGGCTGCTGCCAAACTGATGGTATGATTCATAGCGTTAGCAGGGAGGGTCATTTAGAATTTACATTATTATCTGTGAAATTCAGGGAGGATGAGAATTCCCATGGGACCCAGCTGGTGACTCAGGATGGAGACATTCACGTTTGTGTGCTCGTTACCCTGATGCTGCCTGCCTTCGCCACTCTGCTGTAGCGGCCACCGCACCCAGTCTGGTTTTTGTCATTTTGGGTGACAGCTTGTAATAGAGGCATCTCGCTCTCAGACATCTGACTGCTACCAGTTGCAGGGGGCAGCTGCAATTTCTGCCTCTGTTGCCACTGCCTTGGAACAGCTGGGATGTTAAGCAGCATCTATCAACAGATAAGGGAAGTGGGCAGGTGCGTGCGTAAGCGAGTGGGTATGGAAGTTAGTGGGGCGGAAAGCAGATGTCTTTTCAGCAGATCCCTTCCCTTTAGGGAACTGTTTTGTGGTCTGTCATCTCTGTAATTTTCCCCACCTGCTCAGAGAGGGTGGTGTGACACTTTGCACACTTCTGTCTGAAGACATTAGAAGAGGATATAATAATCTCAAGTGGCTTTTTGTACTGCAAATTTAAGGCCAGTTGGAAACAAAAGAAACTTTACTGTCTGGCATTGGAATAAAATGATCAGATATAGGTAAGGGAAGAATATCATAGTAGGCTTCACCAGTTAGGGCTGTGTTTGCCTGAAAATGACAGAAAAATCCATCTACAGTGACTTCAGTGGGGGTCAATTTTTCTCAAAAACAAGAAGTCTAGAGGTAGGTGGATACTAGCACTGGCTAAGTCCTTAAATGATGGGATAGAGAACACAGAATCTTTTTATTTTTCATCCTTTTCCTTAGTGTTTACTTCTAGCTTTATGCTTGCTGCTTTGTGACCCCAAAGTGGCTGCTGTAGCTCCAGCTATCCTATCCATGCGTAAGGCCAGAATAAAGGAAGGGATGGCATCATCGTTCCTTCCATCAGAAAAATAAGCCTTCTCACACTTGCAGCTGATTGCCACCTTTATCTCACAGCTCTTTCCAGCAAGGAGAGCGTCTGGGAAAATGAGTGTCCTTTGTGGAGTTGGGCATATTTCTGCGCCAAGTAAAATTGGAGATTTATTAGGAAGAAAGAGGATCTGTTGCGGTGGGCTACTGGCAATATCTGCCACATCTACTAACTCTCTAATATTAATAGAAAAGTTACTTAATCTCTCTGTGCCTCCGTTTCCTGGCTTATAAAATGTGCATATGAGTCACCTATATGATGGTTGATAAAATGAGTGTTTTGGTTCAATATGTCTGTGTGGAGCTCACAGTGATGCATTTCTAACAAGCCTGTAGGTGATGCCAATGCTGCTGATCCGTGGGCCATGCTTTAAGTACCAAGGAAGTGATCAGCTAAGGCTACAGTGTTGTACCATCCAAGGAGGCGTTCATAAAGAGTATGATGTAATGAGGAGAAGAGTGCTCACTAAATATAATTATTATATCAAGTTTTTTTGTGACACTTAGGAATTGATAATTGCTATTTCTAAAAGTTGGTAGGGATAAACCTTATTTTTACCAGAATATAGAAAAATTTATTCCTTATGATATGATTTTGCAAAATTATTGGTAAATTTTAGATTGGCCATTAATTTCACTGGATATGACGCATAATGTTAAATACAATTTCTCTATCCAGTCATGATTACACTTGAGTTATACAATACTGTGAGAAAAAAACATACCTCTCTCTATATATTGAACAAATGGAAACTCTTCTGTAATAATCCTGTGGTGGTATTTGAACTTTGCTTCATGAGAACATGTTGGATATTACAGTTCACTAGTTGTGGAAAAAGAAAACCTGACATAAAGATTGTCTAAATTTGTATAAATAATTAATTATAAAAACGAATTTAATTCTGAGTATGACATCATGATAAACAGAATTTTACCACGTGTGAAATTTTAAGGGTAGAAAAATACCAGAGCTCCCTCTTTAAATTGTTTGGTGTTCTATTTAAGAAGTTCTGAATTTTTTCTTTGGAGAGACAAAGAAGGGTGATTTCCTTTAAAGCAGTGTTATACGTGGTTTATGTTAGAGTGCCTGACGGAGACCGAAGAATAAACCTGGGGATCTCAAATTGCTAAAGAACTGATGGTGTTTTGGTTTTAAAGACTTGCTAAAGAGAAGAAAGAGTCTTTCATTTGATCAAAGGAGACTGTGATGTCAAAGCAGCGTACGAGAGTATAAAAAACATTAGTTTAGACTTGAAAAACCCCTTTCTCTGTATAAAGCTGTATGAACTAGCCAATTATTATCTCTGTGCCTCAGTTTCCCAAACGTGGAGATGAAGGGACTATAGCCAATGAGCTGCAATGTTCCTTCCATCTATAATTTCTCCTGTATTTTTTTTTTCTTTGTGTGTGTGTAGCTTGTTTCAAAGCAAATAGAGTAGAAAATAAGGTTCCTGGAATAGAAATCTAAAACCAATTTTTTCTCCATTGTAGAGAAATAGAGAGACAGAGTGTAGGGTGAGTACCAGCTAGCAGAATAAGGCTGCTGAACCTCTAAAGTCTGCCCAGCCTGGAAAAATACAAAGGCTGCTTTGGCTTTCTGACTCCTAGAAATTAGGAGTTTGTACAAAATTAAGTACTTCTGTTGAATGAAGATCTCAGTTAAGAGCTTCTCTTCGAGCTGAGTGAGTTTGAATTAGAAAGTGATTGGTACAAGTGAGGTAGTGATAAATGTATCACCTTATGTTCCTCGGTGTTTGTGTCCCTAAACCTTGCTCTACACCCCTTGTATACGACACGTGGACAGCACCGTCTCCTCAAAGCTCTTTTTCTCCTCTGCTCTGTTTGACATCATAGATCTGCCTCCTCTTGAAACTCCTTTTCCTTGGTCCATTATTGCTCTACATTTCTTCATCAATTTTTATTCCTTGGTTTCTCTTTATCTTCTCTCCTCCTAAGTGTGGGTGCACCCCAGCATTCTGTAATTTTCACTGTTACTGCATTTACTGTCATGAGTGTAAAATGGAAAACCCTGTTCAGTTCCATAACCTCGAATATTAACCTATATGGAGCTAACGGAAAAATTTTAATCTCTAGTCCTGCTGCTGTTTTGTGATTGTGATTTGCTCGTTGTTGCCCAGGCCCCTTCTACGCACCCGCTGCTTTTGGATCAAGTTCAGAGCACTTCAAGTGGCTCCTGCAGCCACTGGCCTCTGTCCACTTTCCTAGCTTCCCCTCTCACTGCTTGTCACTGTTTTGTACGTGATGGTCCAGATTCACTGACTTCATTTCAGGTTTTATTTTTTAGTGCATCTGGCTGTCTTAGCCTGTGGGCCTTTATACAGGCTGTTGCTTCTACTGGGAATGCATTTTCCTTTGTTCAGGTTTTAGTTCATATGTCACTGCCTCTGAAAGCCGTACGTGACGACCGTCCCTCCCATGCACACACTGCTGTGGATCAAATCCCCCATTAGTATATTTGGTGTAACATTAACGTGCGGTTCTGTGACTCCATTATCCACCTATTGGAGTCTAAGATCTTTAAAGATAAAGATTTAGGACTGCTTGTCAGTTGCTCTGTCCACAGGACTATGCATAATATTTTTAAGAGATAGACGGTAATCACAATATTTGATGCATAGATGGATAGACACACGATGAACTGCGTCCTCTCACACATAAATTTCTCAAATTCAATTTATAGAAAGAATACTCATAATTTTGCCACCAGAACCTGCTTTTAATCCTGTAGTTCTTTTACATGGTTAAAGACATCAGTTTTTATCAAAGTGCGAGAATTAAAACTCCATCAGAGAATAATTTATCAAATTTTCTCTACTTCTGTCTGGTCTCCATATTCTTTTTTTTTTTTTTTTCTTTTTTTTTTTTTGAGACAGAGTCTCACTCTGCTGCCCGGGCTAGAGTGAGTGCCGTGGCATCAGCCTAGCTCACAGCAACCTCCAACTCCTGGGCTCAAGCGATCCTCCTGCCTCAGCCTCCCAAGTAGCTGGGACTACAGGCACGCGCCACCATGCCCGGCTAAGTTTTTCTATATATATATTTTTTTTTATTTATTTTTTATTTTTTTCTATATATTTTTAGTTGTCCAATTAATTTCTTTCTATTTATAGTAGAGACGGGGTCTCACTCTTGCTCAGACTGGTTTCGAACTCCTGACGTTGAGCAATCCGCCCGCCTCGGCCTCCCAGAGTGCTAGAATTACAGGTGTGAGCCACCGCGCCCGGCCTGGTCTCCAGATTCTAATCTCTGTCCTCTAATCCATAGGTATCTACCTGACATATCAGCCTGTTTTTGTTTTTAAATCAATAACTAATGCAAAACATTGAGAAATCAAAACATTTCTTATAAAAGTGTGAATTTCTATCATCTCTTCTAAAAATGGCACGTCTGGTGATCCCAGGCAGAAACTCCCAATGCTAGGAATTCGCTGAGACTGACAGCTTCCCTGTTACGGAAGTGTGCCTTTTGCATTCAGCCGGAGGTCTCATTGGGCCCACGTCACTCAGTCAAGGTAACAGCCTGACCAGTAAATCTGATGCTCCCCAAAATGAACGTTGTCATGCATTAACCTAGCCTGATCCTGTTTTCCATATTGCCAGATTTCTAACTTCTGATTAGATTTGATTATGTAATTCTTGGGCTCAGCATTCTTTCAGTAGCTTGCTTTCTTCCTGGTGTCCAGAGGGTAATCTCCAGTCTGTGTAAACAGCATTCAGGAACAAGAACAAGGAGACCCGAGCTCAAATGCTTCTCATGAGCAGGAAAAATAAAGGATTGAGTTGAGAGTTACGGAGACTGAAGAACCGGAGGGTGCACTCCTTGTGTGAAGGGGGCTAAGTTTTATGTGATTATTGCCACGCACGTATTTAAAACCAGAGTTGCCAGATATTCCAGTTACTTTTCAAAAGTTGTTGGAAATCTCAGTTTTTATGGGAAATTTCTTAATTTTTAAAGGCCAACCAATTCCAATTCAAATCAAAGCTGAGAAAATCTTGTGCTTCCCAAACAAAATATACCTGAACAGTAGTTTGCAGCCTCTGGCCCTAACCCAGGATTTCTCACGAAGGGTCTGAAGAAATCCAGTGGAGAGCTTGTTAAATGCAGATTTAACGAATCTTCAAATACTCATTGAGATTTGGTTTGGTCCCAGAATCTGCATTTCATCCATTGTTCTTAATTCTGACGCATGTGGGTCCAATCACAGGACTGAGTCATCTGTCTTTAAGATTCTGGTTAAAAATGATGGTTTATTCCTTTCTCTCACTCTCATAGTACTTTATTGTACTGTTTTAAGTTAAATGAAAAAAATAAGATTGGTTTGTCACCAGATGAGTCACCTCTGAGAGGGGCTTTTGTCCCCCATTGCTCTGAGCTGGAACTCAGTGTTATAAGGTCAGAGACCCACTTTTGTTTAGTAAGTGGATTAGTCAGAATCAATCGGCTCATCCCGTAGTAATAACGGTCTAGTTTATTTCACTCTCATTCACCTTGCTCATGACCCAACGCTGATCACTGAGGTTGGGTGCATGTGTGAGGGTGGGCTCTCCTACATGTCACCCTCACCTAGTGTCTCAGGCTGGTGGACTCCCACCATCCAGAACACTGCTGGCCACTGTGGAGACAGGGGAGACACTTGTGGCCAGGTGAACACTTTCACTTAAAGCTTCTGCCTTGATGTCGCACAGTGTCACTTGTGCCCACATTCCATTGTTCAAAGGAAGCCACACTGATATGTTTTAACTTCAAGGGGGCAGGGAAATGTGACCCTACCCAGAAGTAGAAGAATTAGAAATATTTAGCGAGTAGCTTAAAGACTCCCACATTTAGCGAGAAGGACTTATTTCCCAGGGTGTAATTCATCTTTCCTAGTCACTGCTTGGTGACACAGGTAATGTCTCATTTTAAGATATATAACAACACAACTATGTTTGTGTGTAACATGCATAGAGTGTTTGTGATGTTGTTTCCCTCTTTTTCACGTAATTTGTTTGATTTATTTTCAAAGTCTCCTTTCTCTGCTCCCGGGAATAAAAAGCACAACCATTTGGGCTGTGAAGACATGGCCCCAATCACAGGTATTTAAACGGAGATAGTCTTTCAAGTGTAGCCTGAAATCTCAAACCTGTGTGACAGTGACAGCCAGGGCAAGTGGAATGAGATGGGCTGGGAGCAGCGATCAGGTTGTTCTTGCTTGCTGCTATGTTCTTTGTGCCTGGCAGAGCGTCTACAATTCACTGTTGGTCAATTGATGATGTATGTGAATCCAACATCCTTATACATGTAAATACATAGACACGTCTGTGCTTTGGATGGCTACTTATTTGGGGTTCTCAGATACATTTTTGACATTTAACTTTCTTTAAATTTTAGTGGTTTAAGACTCCTGACATTGCTAACAATGAGTCATCCTTCTCAGAAGCAAGGTTGAACGAAAGATGGCATAGTTGCTGTGTTGAACCTTAAATTCAGTAGCACATAAGATTAGAACCACTAGGATAAGCTTGGATTTAATATAGTGAAATATATAGTGAAATATAGTGAATAATATAGTGAAACTAATTCAGTGGCCCTCACGGTTATTGGATTTTGGATCGTATGAGCAATGATTTTGAGCAAAGGTTCTGTTATTTTCTTGGGCTATAAGGCGTACAGCACCACCTTCTAACACCAAAATGAAAGCTCTGGATTAGCCACTAGCTGCACGTAATGGAGGCAGAAACAAACTGCTAAAATGTATTTCCAAAGTCTGAGTAGTGTAAGCCTAAAATGTTTCTCTGTGTTGAGATTTTGCAAAACTGTTATTAGTTTCCTACAGGCCATTTAAATTTTTCAATTGTCTTGTAGAGGCTATCTAATTAAATGTGATAAGACAGTGCTTTACGTACCATGTATAATTCTGGGGGCAGTGACTATGATCACAGTCCCATGATTAAGTTTTGTTATGTGGCACAGTTGACTTTAAGAAAGTGAGATTGTCCAGGTGGGCCCGGCCTACTCACGTGAGCCCTTTAAATCTGTGTCTAGAGGTCAGGGACAGAGAAGTCAGCTAGAGTTGAAGCGCAAGGGGGATTCTTCATTACTGGAGGGGGACGTGTGGCAAGAAGCGTGACAGTCCCTGGGCGTTGAGACTTGACAGCCAACAAGGACAATGGGAACCTTAGTTCTGCTGCGAGGGGCTGGATTGACTGACGACCTGAAACAGCGTGGAAGCCGACTCTTCCCCGAGACTCCAGAAAGAAGCACAATACCTAGCCGATACTTTGATTTCAGCTTTTTGAGGGCCTCCCATGCTGGACTTCTGCCTACGAAACTATGATAGCGCGTGGATATTGTTTTACAATGCTAAGTTTGTGATAATTTTTCATACAAATATGGAAAACTAATACAGTTATTCTAATTTTAAAGATACCATTATTTCAATGTTTAAATTATGCTAGGTACAGCATAGTTTAAATGTCATCTCATTTAATTATTTAAAAATACTGTAAAATAGGTATCAGGAGCCCCATTTAACAGATGATACAATTGAGGCACCTACAAGTTAAGTAATGTGCATAGGGTCACAAAATTATTAGTACAGAACTCAGAATTGAATTTAAATTTCTTTGATTCCAAGGCTTGGGCTCTGACACGTTCCTTAATTACATAGGAATAGATATTCCGTGAAGATAACGTGCCACAGAATAAGATATGACATTAAGGTGACATTCAACCTACAAAATATCTTATTTTTGAACCCTCGGTAAGAGATGAAGCTATTTTATTTTATTTTTTATGGGACAGGATTACTATCTGTGGTTGTTAGAGTTTCAAACTATTACATATGAATGCATTTGCTCTTAAAATTTTTATGAGAAAGTTGAATTATATCCCCCAGTTTTTTTGGATGTCAGTTGTATCTCAAAGTTGTCATTAATCTGAATGAAATTATACATTCCAAAATAAATAACTTTAAAGTGCTTTATTGATACATTCATAATGTTTCATTTTCTTTTTATCACCCTAACCTATATTGAATAAATGTCTTTTAAAACCATTTTAAGATAGTTAATGTTCTTGTATCTTTAGGAAATAGTCTCAGAATATTAACTTTATAGCTAAAAGGGTAAACTGTTACACATTAGAAATTCTATATAATAAAGTCTATTTTTTCCTTAAACCTTTAATTGCAAAATTATTCTTTAAACTAGTTATAAGTCCTTATACATTTTCAAATAGGCTATTCTCTTGTCATATATTTTAGTTAGTATTAATATTTTTCTGCCTCTTTCCTCTCTGATGACCTCTTCTCTTTCAACCCATGTGGCTGTCTCTTGCTGTCATTTCCATTCTTAATGGTCTCATTGCTAAGGATTTGGCTGCCCTGCTCGGTACATGATTCCCAAATCTTCCCTTGGCGTGGAGGCTGCCTCTGCAGGCGTGAACATCTCCTAGCTCTCCCCAGGCTAATGCTTACCTAGCAGCTGTCTCCACCAACTCTTGACAGTCCTCTAGCCACTTACCTTCTTTCTGGCTAAATGAAATACTTCATTCATTCATTCTCTATTCATCGCTTATCATCTGTCTTGTCAGTAGCTGCTTTATGCATTTTTATGAGACACGTGATTTGGGACATACCTTGCAGGTAGGGGAAATACAACTTGTTAGACTAGATGAGCTTAGAGAAGGAGAAAAATCAAGGATGGTGCAAAGGATGTTGTTGTAGGCAACTGGGTAGAAATGGTTTACTTTTACTTACATAGGAAATATCTGAATTATGGTTAATATTGTACATGCCTTAGTTTCCTGGGCGATTATTAGTTTTTGATTGTTTCATCCCCATAGCACTTAGCACAGCATCCTGCATAGAATATCAGTATCACCCCGTAAATGTTTAATAATTGAATAAGCCAGTTTAACTTTATGGTCTTTTGTCTTTTTGCAAACCATTGCTTTATTGCCTGTAAGTTTGCTAAGACTTAAGTTTATTTCTTAGTAATGACCAGCAACCATGTGGCAGCTGCTTACAACCAATCATTTAGAGACATAATTCCAAATCTTTTACTTAGTCGCTTTCTGTGGTTCTGTTATCATGATTTCATCTGAATGTTTTTGAAGCTGGTTCTATTTCCAAATTGCACTTTTCTTTTTTTTTTTTTCTTTTTTCTTTTTTTAATTTCACCATATTACAGGGGTAAAATGTTTAGGTTACATATATTGCCTTTTCTCCACCCGAGTCAGAGGTAAAGTGTGTCCCATCCCCCAGATGGTGTGCACCACACCCATTAGATGTGAATGTACCTATCCCTTCCTCCCTCTCCCACCTGCCTGACACCCAATGAATGTTTTTACTGTATGTGCACTTAAGTGTTGGTAAGTTAATAGCAATTTGATGGTGAGTACATGTGGTGCTTGTTTTTCCATTCTTGTGATATTTCACTTAGTAGAATAGGATCCAGCTATATCCAGGATAATACAGATGGTACCAGATCACCATTGTTTTTTGTGGCTGAGTAGTGCTCCGTGGTATACATATACCACATTTTATTAATCCACACATGTATTGATGGGCACTTGGGTTGTTTCCATTTCTTTGCAATTGTGAATTGTGCTGCTATAAACATTCGAGTGCAGATGTCTTTTTTTATAGAATGTCCTTTATTCTTTTGGATAGATGCCCAGTAATGGGATTGCTGGATCAAATGGTAGTTCTACTTGTAGCTCTTTCAGGTATCTCCATATTGCTTTCCACAGAGGTTGTACAAGTTTACAGTCTCACCAGCAGTGTATGAGTGTTCCTGTCTCTCAGCATCCACGCCAACATTTATTGTTTTGGGTTTTTGTAATAAAGGCCATTCTCATTGGAGATAAGCAATATCTCATTGTGGTTTTGATTTGCATTTCCCTGATGGTTAGAGATGTTGAGCATTTTTTCATATGCTTGTTGGCCGTTAGTCTATCTTCTTTTGAAAAGTTTCTGTTTATGTCCTTTGTCCACTTTTTGGTAGGGTTGTTTGATTTTTTTCTTGCTGATTTTCCTGAGTTCTATATAGATTCTAGTTATCAGCCCTTTATCAGATGTGTAGCATGCAAATATTTTCTCCCATTCTGTAGGTTGTCTGTTTGCTCTCATGATAGTTTCCTTGGCTGTGCAGAAACTTTTTAATTTGATAAGGTTGCATTTATTTATTTTTGTTGTTGCTGTGATTGCCTTTGGGGTCTTGTTCATCAATTCTTTGCATAGACCAATGTCTATAAGAGTTTTTCAACATTTTCTTCTAGAATTCTTATGGTTTCATGCCTTTGGTTTAAGTCTGTTATCCACCATGGGTTGATTTTGTGAGAGGTGAAAGGTGTGGATCCTGCTTCAGTCTTCTGCATGTGGCTATCCAATTTTCCCAGCACGATTTACTGAATAAGTATTCTTTTCCTCAGTTTTTGTCTGCTTTGTCAAAGATTAGATGGCTTTATGAGGATGGTTTTATGTCTGCGTTCTCAGTTCTGTTCCATTGGTCTATGTCTCTGTTTTCGTGCCAGTACCATGCTATTTTAGTTACTGTAGCCTTGTAGTATAGCTTGAAGTGTGGTAAATTAATGCCTCCCAATTTGTTCTTTTTGCTTAAGATTGCTTTTGCTATACGGGGTCTTCTCTGGTTCCATACGAAGCATAGAATTATTTTTTCTACGTCTGCAAAAAATGATGTTGGTATTTTAATAGGGATGGCATTGAATCTGTAGATCACTTTAGGTAGTATGGACATTTTAACAATGTTGATTCTGCTGACGCATGAGCATGGTATGGTTTTCCACCTGCTTACGTCCTCTGCTATTTCCTTCCTCAGTGTTTCTTAGTTCTCCCTGTAAAAGTCTTTTACCTCCTTAGTTAAATATATTCCTAGATATTTTATTTTCTTTGTTGCTATTGTGAAGGGTATTGAGTCTTTGATTTGGTTCTTAGTTTGACTGTTGTTGGCATATAGGAATGCTACTGATTTGTGTACATTGATTTTGTAACCGGAGACTTTGCTGAATTTGTTTATTAAATATTTTAAAGACCAAAAGCAAAACTGTGGTAAGCACCCAATAACCTTTGCCCTTAATTTTCTATTTCTTATGATATGCTCACTACAAAGTCTTTTTTTCCCCTATTCTAGGTACAAAACGACCCAATGATTGATCTTATCCTAAAGAAATGAGCAAATAAGATCATTCATGAGTAATGGCATTGAGGTTTTGTTACCAGTGCAGAAGTTTATAATTACACTTACGATAAAGTTTGACCTCCTGGAAAACTTAATAGATTCGTTAAATTTATGAGTTGCATCCTGCCTGCACATAATTTTCCATGTTAATGATTTTACAGATAAGTCCAGAATACATATTGCAGCACAGAAAGTCATATTATGTATCTTAAATTCAGGAATAGAACTATCATCTATATTTTATGAAAATAAAATATGACTGCATTGCTGGACTATGTTTTAACTCCAGCACTTGTCAGAAGTATCATTCACACAAAACCACCTATATACACACTCATTAGGTAGGTGAATACATTGAGGAAAATAACATTTAGGATCATGAATAGTAGTAATTATAGCAGTGATAGACTTTCTGCCGAGTTTATAGTTCAAGTTACACAAGAAACACTGCTGATAAAAAGAACTGTAAATATTTTTACATAGTAGAGATCCTGCCCTTTGTAAAAGAAAAGCAACAAATGTTGTTGATTATTATGTCTAACATAGCACTTTGCATATAGTAGATGCTTGATTTGTACTTGTTGATTGATGGGTATACCAGACTACTATGTAGCCAAGCTATTAAAAAGCCATCTCTTTATTATGGATTATCTACTGGCTACTACTTTAATGTGCTATTCTTGAGGAACTTTATGCATAAACTTCAAAAGAACCACTCTCCTGTATAAGTTTTTGAGGTCTATTGCATTGCATGGCGAGTATAGTTAATAATAATGTACCTTTCGAAATTGCTAAAAGAGTAAATTTCAAATGTTCTAACCACAAAAAATTGGTAAGTATGTCAGGTGGTGGAAAAGTCAATTAGCTTGATTTAATTATTCCACAATGTATTCATATATCAAAACATCGCATTGTATTCCATAGATATGTATGATTATTATTTGTCAATCAACAACAAAAAAAAAGAGATGAGAAAAACAACAACAAAAAAAAAAAACAGAAAAAGAATTTACCTCTTGAATGTATAAGAAAATGGCATCAGGGAAATAAAGCAAATCTACTTGGTGAAACAGACCTAAGATATGACCAATGACAAGTGGATGGATTTATTTATCCAATGATATGTTATAAAACATAATGGTTATGTAATAATTCTCGATGAAGTTTTAAGGTTGTTTTGATTCTGTTAATCCTTGTCTTGCTCAAGCTACATAATAAGGTTTCTTAAGCAACAGAAATTTATTTTCTAACAGTTCTGGAGACTAGATACCCCAAATCAAGGTCTAGCAGGATTGGTTCCTGGTAAGGCCTCTCTTTCTGAGTTGTGGGCAGTAGTCCTCTTTTTGCTATTTTCTCAAGTGGCCTTTTCTGGGTGTGTGTGTGTGGGTGGGTGTGTGTTTGGAGAGAAAGAGACAGGGAGAGATCTGTGTTCTTAGAAGACCACTAATCATCTAGAATAAGGCCCTACCCTAATGATATCATTTAAACTTAATTACCTCGTGTAGGCCCAAATGCAATCACATTGGGCTTTAAGACTTCAACATATAAGTTTCAGGGGACACAATTCAGACCAATTAATACCTTTAAGTATGTGCCTCTAAAATCTGCCATTTAAAAGAATGCCATTATCTATAAGCACAAACTGTTTGAAGATTAGGTGCTAAGGATTTCAGTGTCCCTGACATATTAATATTAATATTTGCAATTTATTCTACCACCACCTCCAATAATTCCATTAGATTCACTAATTAAATTATGTGTTTCCATAAATCCTGTGGTTTCTTCATTTCATCTAGTAATTGAGTGAAATTGAGGAATTAGCATAAATATACACTTCTGATTTATATTACTCTTGGGTCACACTCGTCTAGTGTACAGTTTTTTACAATGTTTTTATGTACCTGATAGAAACTTAATAAATCCTTAACTAAACCGTATCCCAAAGTATTTCTATTGGTGACTCTAAGTCTTGAGAGTTAATGCACAGTTACTCTGCTTAAAAAGCTTTACTATCTTAATTCCTTATAAATATATTTTTAGGATTTTCCAAATGATCATATTCTAATTGCACAAATTCAACCCTATTTTTTCAGCTGAGGGAGAAAAAAAAGAATGAGAGAGGGAGAGAGGAGAGAAGAGGGGAAAGAGAGAGAAAAAGAGAGAAGAGAGAGACATACACAGAGATAGTGAGAGAGAGAGAGAGAGAGGGTTTCATTCATTGGCCATTCCCCACCACAGCTATATGACCTGGAGTGCACTTGAAATGGCAGAAGTGAATTTCCAATTTTTCTCATGCATTCCCAGTACTCAGAGTGTATCTTGTGATTTAACATGGGATTCTAGGGTTTACAGATATATAGTTTTAACCACATAACCTCCTTTAGCAAGTATTAAACACAACTAGACATATTATGTATTTTATATACATATTATTCTCCATGGACATTTTTAAAAAGTAAAACCTATTTTTGTTAGCATATAATTCTTACTTTACATGCTGGATTTGAAAGCAAACCCCATATACTATGTTTCTCCACTGTATACATCTTAATTTCAGAAAAGTTAAATGCATAATGCTTTATATTATAGATACAAGAAAATAAACAAAAAATGTTGAAGTAGCTACATAGACACAAAGATCTGTCTTAAAAATTGGTACTTCTCAAAGGAATAATAGCTAAGATATCCGACATCCATTTTACTATAAAATAAATGCTGATTTCTAAAAGTAATAGTTCTCAATTAATTTAGTCTGTCAGACTTATTGTTTTCCCAAGAAGTCTTTTCAAAAATATTTATTTTTCATTTGGTTGACAAGAATCTTTGGGAAGTGTGATGTCTTTCTAACATTGTAGCAAACTGACAAGATACAGTTGTTGGGATTGCAATAGTGAGATATATACACAAGTTGAATGGAAAGTCAAATCTTTCAATATCAAATTACATTATTAAAACAATGGCTATAACCAAATTTTTAATCTCTGTTTATCTTCAGGCAATATACATGGGGAATGCAGGCAGCAAATATTTGCAAGTATTGCCAAATAATGTTTTCAAAGATTCCTGGAGTTTGGGGACCTGATCACTCTAATTCCATGTTTTGTGTTTTGCTTTGTTTTATTTTCTCTTTTCCAGATAAATTAATCTGTGGTTGAGAAGATGCTACTTGATAGTTACAACTAGTCATATTTATTCAAATAAAAAAATGCGCTCAGCAGAAAATAAAAAACTACTTTGAGACCTGAATTTTAACTTTATTATACCTTTAAAGAAGGAAATTAAATATTGACATTGCCTCCTTTATATGGAGACATTTTGTGATAGAAAGAGACACTTTAATATGTCTGCTGTACACATATTTCTGTATTGATCATATTTGCTCAAGAAATGTCCAGAATCCAAGTTACAATATAATTATTTCAGTCAAAAATGGATCCATAACCAAATTGTTTAAAACATCAGGGTATTTATTATACATCCTAACATAATTATATAATTGTGTGTGTGTGTGTGCATTTCAAAATTTACCATGCTGATAAAAATAATAAAAGGAGGAAAAAGAAGACTGCTATAAAAATGATGAAAGTGAAATCACCGTCTTGGATATGAATGAAATGCAGCTACTTCCAGACTAACATCTTGGTGATTATAAAGCTTTTATTCTGATGAGTTTTCCAAGCTGTCAGCAAAAGCATGGCTGTATGCTGCGCTTACCAGAATGCCCTTACCTGAATATTAACAATTAAGCTGCCTAGACGAGACATGAAATGATAGAAATTCTGAGTGTTATTTTTAACTACCCTTTTGCATGTACTTAAAGATTTTGATCAATAGAGAAAAATTTCTATTCAATCATTAAAGGTCAGATAGGAAATGTGAAAAAATATTTTCCATTCAGTTCTTTTAAAATAAATTCCAGACCACTTTGAAAAAAAATCACCCAATAATTTGCATTATCTGTAAGACTAAATAGTGAGTTAATTTAACTCAGCATTTTGAAACAATATATAGCAATTAAAAAAGTAGTATCACTGCTATAAGAATAGTTTTATAAAGCCCTTGTGTAAAAAGCTAAATAAAATAATGTAAGCCTTTTTCTCTCCACGAAAAGAGTAAGAATTTTAAATACCTCTTCAGGATAGAGAAACAGAAGAGGAAGACTGGAACAAAATACCTATAAATAAGCTGATGATATTTTTCCTCAAATTCCCTCATTTTCAATCAACTATTAAAATGTTTCAGCATTCCTCTAGTACTTGCTACAATTTTAAGATTTTACCCAATCTCACAGCATATAAGCTCAAAAATATGTAAATAAATTTAATGCAGTATAAACCATTTTACAGATTTTTTCCTCCTTAATTTTACCCAGTGACTCAAGAAACACATCAAGAGAAGCTTTGAACAATAGCTTTAAATCTGCATCAGAGCACTGCAGTGGAGTTTGATATAAAATTATTGCCTCTCCTAAGGTTTACAGGAGACATAGAGCAACTCTAACTACATTATACATTTGGCTTTGAAAAAAATACTGCAAAAAAGTTTTCAAACTGTAAAGAAGTGAGATAATAATATCTGCCCGCTTTTCCTTCTTCAAAGAGACTTTGAACAATTTTGCAGTATTTGAGAGCTAAGAAAAATACTTGAATAAAGAAAAAGCTCTGAAGTCTTTTCCTTTCCAGTATACTTCATGTTATTGTCAGTAAAATAGAGACAGAAGAGTAAAGATTTTCTTCCTAGTCCAAAAAAAATTTTTTTCAGAATATATCTTCAATTTGACCTTAAGAAATAATACCTCCCCTTGATGTCAATAAGCTGCTATAAATTCAAATTAAAATGTTATACCTTTCAGCTGTTAAATGCAACCTCCATGATAACCACACTGAAAATAGCCATAGAATAAATACAAAAGGAATTGAGAGAGGAATTTAAAAACTTAACTACAAAAAATCAACTGAACAACAAAGAAGTTAATACTACAGGAAAATGATGAACAAAAGAGTTATAAAGTATATGGAAAACAAATAGCAAAACGACAAAAGTGAGTCATTCTTATCAGTAATTCTATAAATGTAAATAGATTAAACTTTTCAATCAAAATATAGGAATTGGCAGAATAGATAAAAATAGAGATACAGGAGACTCATTTTATATCCAGACACAAATAAATTGAAAGTGAAAATATATTCCAAAAATATATTTCATGCAAACAGGAAAAAAAAGAGAGCAAGGGTGGCTATACTAATGTCATACAAAATAGACTTTATTTTTTTAATTTTTAAATTATTTTTTAATTTCATATTATATTGGGGATACAAACTCTTTGATCACATAAATTGCCTTTGCACTGCGCAAGTGACAGCTAGAAGCGTGCCCATCCCCTAGACAGAGCACACTGCACCTGTTAGGTGTGAATTTACCTATCCCCTGCTCCCCATTCACACCTGCCTGACACCTGAGGAATGTTACTTTCATATATGCACATAACCATTGATCGATTAATACCAATTTAATGGCAAATAAATTTGGTGTTTGTTTTTCCATTCTTGGTATACTTCGCTTAGAAGAATTGGCTCCAGCTCCATCCAGAATAACACAAGAGGTAGTTCACCATTTTTTATGGCTAAGTAGTACTCCATGGTATACATATACCACATTTTATTAATCCACTCATGTATTGACGGGCATTTGGGCTGTTTCTACACCTTTGCAATTGTAAATTGTGCTGCCATAAACATTCGAGTACAGATGTCATTTTTGTAGGATTTCTTTTTTTTCCTTTGGGTAAAATGGACTTTAAGTCAAAATTTTGCAAGAGACAAATAAAGACATTTAGTATTAATAAAATGTTCAATAGCAAGAAGATACAGCAATTATTACAAACATTTACACACCAAATGGCAGACCATCAAACTATATGATGCATAAACTGACAGAATTTATGGGAGAAATTAACAGTTTTGCAATAATAGTTGGAGATTTACCCATTCTGAATAAAGGATATAACAACCATACGGGTCAGTAAGGAAACAGAGGACTCGACACAATAAACCAACTATATTTAACAGACAGATATAGAACACTCTACCCAACAAAAACAGCATACATATTCTTCTCAAGTGCACATTAGACATTTTCCAGGATAGGCCATAAGTTAAGCCACAAAAGACTCAATAGGTTTTAAAAGATACATATATGATGTATCTTTTCTGGCCATGATGGAATGAAGTTAGAAATCAGTAACAGAAGTAAAACTAGAAAACATATAAAATTATGAGAATGAACTAACATGCTCTCAAGCAACTGATAAGTTAAAGAAGAAATTACATGGAAAATTGGAAAATACTTAAAGAACAATGACAATGGAATAAAACACACCAAAAGTTATTGGAAGCAGGCTCTATGACTCTGTGAAAGGCATTTCTGTTGTGTAAGCCACCCAGTCTGATATTCTGTTATAGCTGCTCTAGCTAAGACAGGAATGGAGTAACATTTTCACGCATCGATTCAAGAGTTTTAAAATCAATTTAAACGTGAATTTTATAGATGTGACATCATAAAAAATATCAAATGTGAACTTTCTTACATAATTTTTAAAAGAAATAATTGATGTCCCTGATTTTTGAGCCCCAAACAGCTGGTTAGCTACATTAGTTATGTCCTGATGACTTTTACTTTTACCAAGTATATTTTCTGTTTTCCTACCATAGTGCAGAATGGTTTTTACATCTCTGTGAGTGGACTCTTAACTGACAACCTCTTGGTATAATTCTAATTATGGACTTTTGCTGGTCAAGAGTTGAGCAATCTCATGCTATAGAGATAAGCCCTGGAGTTAGTGAGCTGCTGCAGATACCAACTGTTACACTAAATGGTATTTGTTCCCAGATGTCAGAAACATCTGTTCCTGGAAGCATCTCTCTGTTATATTGAAAGTATTAATTAAAATATATCCTGATCCTTCTATGAGCACCTAAACGCAAAATACCCACAGACTGAAGAGAAAAACATTGAACAACAGACTAGAGAAATGAAAGGTCTAGAAGTCACTCATGCACTAAGCAATGGTGTTACATGAGATGAGTCACTTTAATGTGCTGGCTTGCATGTTTGTTTGTTTGTTTGTTTTAAAAAAAAACAAACAGAAGTGTTGGACTAATTGCTCTCTCCGATTCTGTCCTGTACTATCATTCCTTAACGTGTCTAAAACTTTGCTGCATCCTTTGAAGTACAGCAACTAAGCAGTGGAAATCCACTTCCTTGCAGTTGTTCAGAGAAGTAAAATTACGCAATGTTGGATATTCATTAAACTATGCATCTTTTTATTCTTCCCGTGCCTGCTTAAAAGAGAGTGTGCTTTTAGCATCCAGTGATTTTCTGTTTTCCTCAAAGAAACAATAAAGGCTATTCAAATTTAAGTCAAGAAAGGGAAAAAAATTGAAAATAATTGTGGTAAAATATTGGTAATAAATAGGTTTATCTCTTTGTATTTCAGCCTATTTCAGCATATTTGTATTCAGCATATTTGTATTCAGCATATTTCAGGATACAAATGTTTGGATTACATATATTGCCTTTGCTCCACCTGAGTCAGAGCTTCAAGTGTGTCCATCCCCCAGATGGTGCACACCGAACCCATTAGGTGTGAATATACTCATCCCCTCCTCCCTTCTTCCATCTGCCCGACACCCAATGAATGTTACTACTATATGTGCACGTAAGTGTTGGCCTGTTAATATCATTTCTTTTTGTAAACCATTTTCTAGTCATGATCCAATTTGTGATCATAACATTCCCCTGAGGGAGTTAAGTTTCTGGTATTATTAGATGAATAAAGATGCTCATTTTACTTGTAAGAG
>CAUYRT010069410.1:0-32391 GCA_963574885.1 Lepilemur ruficaudatus | reverse complement strand
TGAGACCCCGTCTCTACTATAAATAGAAAGAAAGAAATTAATTGGCCAACTAAAGATATATATAGAAAAAAAATGAGCCGGGCATGGTGGCACATGCCTGTAGTCCCAGCTACTCGGGAGGCTGAGGCAGAAGGATTGCTTGAGCCCAGGAGTTTGAGGTTGCTGTGAGCTAAGCTGATGCCACGGCACTCACTGTAGCCCGGGCAACAGAGTGAGACTCTGTTTCAAAAAAAAGAAAAAGAAATAGATTTGGGCAGGGTGTGGCAGCCTGCACTTGCATACCCACCACTTTGGGAGGCCAAGGCAGGAGGATCACTTGAGCCCAGCAGTTGAAGGCTGCAGTGAGCTTGGATGATGCCACTGCTCTCCAGCCTGGGCAACAGAGCGAGACCGTGTCTCAAAAAAAAAAAAAAAGATCAGATTTGGTCTTTGTCCCCAGTTCCTGGCGCGGACTCCTAACCCCTTGGATTCTCATAGTATTGGAGCATCTTCCTGTGGTTGAGCTAATGCTGATGAGGTGACGGCCCTGGCTGGCCTCGGGGCACTTTGGGCCTGACCCACTGACCCCAGGAAGGGGCAGGGAAGGGGCTGGGGGGGGACCCCCCACACCCCACCTCACGCCCCCCCCACACCTCTCCCCTCACCCCCCACACCCCGCCCCCCACATCTCACCCCTCGCGGCTCCTCCCTCCGTGTGTTCCTGAGCCGTATCCTCTGTACTCAGCCAGCAAACCTCCAGTAAACTGCTCCTGGAGTCCGTGAGGGGGGCCACGGGAACCCCGATGTGCAGCCAGGTCAGAGCACAGGAGGCCCAGACTGGGCACCGGCCTGAGGTGGGGCCGCCTCACGGGACTGAGCCCCCAGCCTGCGGGATCCGCTCACTGGCGGTGGTTGGGGCAGAGCTGGGTGGAATCGCAGGATACCCAGTTTGGTGTCGGGACGTTGGAGAGCTGGTTGGCGTCAGAGAAAACGCCCCGGATGGTGCAGCCAGAACCAGCACCTCTCATCTGTGCGGGTGCCCAGAGGCGGACCCGTTTCTCAAAACCCAGCGGGGCGGCAGCTCCCCGAGGACGGGACGTGGGGCCCTGCTCAGACCGTGGCATCGGCGTTCCCGGCCCCCGCCTCCCTCATGCGAGAGCCGCGCCAGCCCCAGCGTGTGTCCGAGGGTGGCTGGAAACAGCCGACTCTGCTGCCCGGAGCGCCAGGTGGACACCGCAGCCCGGCGCAAAAGGCCTCCACTGGGAGGTCGCTCTCCGGCTGTGCAGGAATTCTACACGTTTGGAACTTATCCATGTGTTTTGCATTGTTTCAGAGAGAGCAGCTTTCCGTGACGAAAAGCATTTACAATCAGTTAAGTCTCAGAGAGCTCAAGTGCTACTTGTTTACGAACTTTAAAGTTTCCAGAGTTGATATTTTGTAAAGAGAAATGAGTTAAAGATGGCGGGGACGTGACTCCCTCGGCCCTGA
This sequence comes from Lepilemur ruficaudatus, assembly GCA_963574885.1. Taxonomy (NCBI): domain Eukaryota; kingdom Metazoa; phylum Chordata; class Mammalia; order Primates; family Lepilemuridae; genus Lepilemur; species Lepilemur ruficaudatus. The sequence continues at coordinate 30,924 of CAUYRT010069410.1, read as the reverse complement.
CGGTTCCTGGCTCGGTGTCTCCTCCGGCCTCTCTGTAGCGTCTCGGCACGGCTAGTTCCACGTTTCCCAGCGACGCTGTGACTATTAATGTAGGGATTTGAGGGTTGGGAGAACTGACGATTTCTATAACATCAGTGTATATAAAAACAAGGACAGCTGCATCTCACGTTTCTAGATTTAGGGGGATCGTGAGGACGACCGTATCAGGGACAGCATAGCGAGTTTTGGGCGCTGTTCTGCCATTAGCACCCTTGGGTGGAATGGCATCAGCGATCTCAGCCCCGGGAGAATCAGCCTGTCCCCACAGGCTGGGTTGCGGGGACCCTACTCCTCGCTGACAGTCGGGGTGCAGGGCCAGCCTCTGTGCAGTGACGCGGCCTTGGGGGAGGAGAGGAGGCTCCCAGCTGCCGCGACTGCGGCCCCACACCTGCTGTTGTCCGTGGGACTCGGGGTAATCACGCATGCGGACCAGGGGCCCAAGGGCCTCACGGCACAGAGTCGAATCTGAATCCAAGAAAAGCCAGGAGGTGGAGACCACAGAGCCGTGAGCTTTCTCTCCAGCCCTCATGAGTCATCACCACCATCGCGGATGGGAGAGGTGACAGTGGAGACCCCCTCAGCGGGCTCCGAGGCCCTGCGGTGGAGGCCACCCCCTCCACCTCTCCCTGGAGGGGTTGGGAGGGAGGAAGGAAGGATTGATGCCACATTGACCCAGCCCTGCCTTTGCATCGGGGCTGGCAGAGGTGCCTTCTCTGGGTCCTCAGTGCCATGGGGTGGGGCACATCTGTCTCTGGGGACCCTCACAAGGGACAACAGGGATGGCCGCACCTTCCGGTATCACCACAGGAACAAGACACCCACCCTGCCAGAGTCTGGGGGCCCATCTATCCTCAGCATGGCCAGACGGCTTCCTTGGCAAACCTCACTCTTTTCTCCTCCACAGAAAGAGAAGAGCAAGCGGGTTTGTGGGTTAAATGATAGAATGGCCCCCATGCCAGGGAGGGCCATAGCAGCATGAAGGGCAAGGCTGGGCGCTCCCGAGGACAGCACAGAGCTCGGCGTCCCTCAGCGGGTCCCAGCCAGGCTGCTGCCAGCAAGGCCACCGCGAAGGCTCTCTCCCCTCCTGCGCTTTCCACGTGGGGTGTCTGACCCTGAGATGGCCAGAGCCAATTGGGTCATTGCCTTCCTCTCCAAGTGCTCTAGATGTAGGGCTGACTCTCCGCAGCCTCTAGGGACTCCTACACTGCGCAGGGACCCAGGCCAGAAAACCCACCACTTCAGGACTGAACTTGATGGGGGATGATAGATAGATAGATGAATAGGTGATGGATGGGGGATGATAGATGGATAGATTGAGGGATGAATGATGGATGGATAGATGGATAGATGATGGGTGGATAAATGGATGATGGATGGGGATGATGGATGGATAGATTGAGGGATGGATAGATGAAAAGATGATGGATGGGGATGATGGATGGGGGACGGTAGATAGATGGATAAGTGACGGATGGTGGATGATGGATAGAAGGATGGATGATAGATGCGGGATGATGGATGGATAGATGAATAGATGATGGGTGGGGATGATGGATGGATGGATGATGGGGGCGATGAATAGATAGATGGATGATGGATGGAGGTGATGGGTAGATAGATGGATGGATGATAGATGGGGGATGATGGATGGATAGATGAATAGATGATGGGTGAGGATGGTAGATGGACAGACAGATGAATGATGGGGCTGATGAATAGATGGATGGATGGATGGATTATGGATGGGGAAAATGGATGGATGGATGGATGGATGGATGGATGATGGATGGGGGATGATGGATAGATTGATGGATGGATGATGGATGGATGGATGATGGATGGGGATGATGGATAGACGGTTGGATCATGGATGGGGGACAGTGGATGGAGGGATAGGGGATGATGGATGGGGGATGGTAGATAAATATATGGATGACGGATGAGTGTACAATAATAGATAGATGGATTATGGATGGAGGGATGATGGATGGGTGTACAATAGATGGATAGATATTGGATGGGGGATGAGAGATAAGTGGATAGATGTTGGATGGGGGAATAATAGATGGATGATGGATGGGGGATGATGGATGGCTGCACGATAGATGGATAGATGGATGGATGAGGGATGAGTGGATAATAGGTAGATGGATTATGGATGGAGGGATGACAGATACGTTGATGATGGATCAATGGATGGAGATGGATGGTGGATGAAGGGATGGTAGGTGGGTAGATAGATAATAAATTGGTGGTAGGTGGGAGGGTGGATAAACAGACGATGGATGGATGATGGGTGGAGAACAGATGACAGAACTTCAAGCTGTATACAGCAAGAGTAGAGGGGAAGATTGCTATTTACCGACACGTCCCATAATTCATTAACTAAGATATTTAAATTATTTTAATTTTAATTCATTTAATTGAAACCAACTTTTTTCGTTTCCCTTTAAGCTCCCTGGAGAGCAGTGTTAGTTTGTTTATCTGTTTGCAGAGACTGGTCTGGTATGTTGTAATGAGAATCAGAAGCAAATGGAAGCCCTCTTTAGTCCTGCCGTCCTGGCGTATCAAACCGAAATGTCAGTCCCATTTCCCAGCCCTCCTCTGCTGCGTTCCCGGGAATGCAGCCCCTCGTCCCACGGGCCTGCCCCGCTCCCGGGTCTCCAGGCGCATCCCAAGTCAGGCTGCTGCTCGCGAGCACGCCTGTAGGCTTGTAGAGTTCTCCGTGTTAAATGTAATTATTAATATTTCCCAGTTCAGAGAGTCATTAGCTCTGTTTCTGTTTTCCAGTCACACTGTTAATATTTGTTCCAGTGCATTTCTTAAGACAGCACCATCCATATTTCTTTCGTCAAAGAAATATTGATGCTTTGCAAAGCCCACCGCCAGGCTGGGGTTTGAACATGGGAAAGAAAACCGAGGGGACCAGGACTCCGGGTCGGGCGCGAGGTTCCCTGCACCCTGGAGCTGCCGGTGCTCTCTGTGCTGCCCGACCGCCCGCCTCCTAGACCTGCCCGTCGAGAGCTGTTTCACGGCCGCCGCTCCACCGCAGGGGCCGTCCGTCTCCTCTGCTGACAGAGAACCGCCGCACGTGAAAGTTCATTAGTCTATTGAAACATGCCGGTTAATTGCCGAGCGAGCACCCGGAATTGTCAAGTTCATGTTTCTGTCTGTGCAGGAGCGCAGCAGTAAGACTTTTTTGGACAGGTTAATCTGCCTAAAACCCATGCCGTCAATCAGAGTAACAAAGCTGTCGACGCCCACATCTGTCAGGTGGGGCTCCGTCACCGTCCTCCAGGAGACGGGCCGTGGAAAGACAGCGGCGGCGGGAGCGTCAGCCGCCTCCCGGGAGATGTTATTCCAACTTTGAAACGCCAGACGGCTGGGTGCAGCGCTGACGAGACTGGTTTATAGTTCAGGGTCCTTTGCGAAAATAAAATGCAGTCATTGAGACGTAAGATGGCTTTAATATTTAATTCAGATTGTTGGTACTGTTTGCATTTGTCAATTTTAAATTTTGTTTAATTTGCCACAGATGAAAACCCTCTTTGGGATGAAGTGTGTGTGCTTCTCTCTGAAGATCTGTACTACACATAGGTGTTTAATTTACAAATAAAAATAGATTCGTGTGTCAACTATGCTTACTAAAACACGCCCCCGTCAAAGCTCAGTGTTCCAGCCACATGACGTGGGCACTGCAGGTGCCAGAGCGGCCGTTACTCGGTGATGGTCACTTCACCATTGCACCGGTGGGTCCTGCCCCGTCAGGGCAGACCTCCCATCACATCCACACCCCAGGCCCGGCTGCTCATCGAGAGCCAGGACTGTTGCCACACACAGGAGACGCAAGGACAGGAAGAACGTGGCTGCGTGCTCCATGTCCATAACCACAGAAGTGTGGGGGTGGCCGTCGCTGGTGTCAGGGCTGCAGTCCTGGCACGACCAGGTCCTCAGCCCTGTGTGTAGGGAGGAAATGCGCCGTGTAGGGACCTCGGCCATCCCTGGGTTTCATGCGCTATGGTCTCCCTCAGAAAGGACAGAGCACTGGACGTCCCCTGCCCGGGACGGTCAGTTTGTGGAGGGGAGGCAGGTCCGTCTGCCGGGCGTGTTCCGGGTGCAGGAGCTAAGGCTCGACCGGGCAGCTGGTGTGTGAGAAGCTGACGTCGGGACACGGTGGGGTTGGACTGCACCATCTGGAGACCAGGCTCGACGCCGCCGCTGTACCCGGGGGACCTGCGGGGCGACAGCCGGGATGCACAGCCGCCCCAGCGCAGGTGCGGCCCCTGCAGGTGGCCAGGGCCCCTCCTGTGGAAGCCTGGCCTAGAAAGCTCGGTGACGGGACAACACACGGCTGCCGTGGGTTCCTCTCCCCGGCATCCGGGATTGGCTAATTCTCTGCAGCGGGCCGTCCTGTGTGTCACCGGGTGTTTAGGAGCATCCACGGCCTCTAACCCCCGCCCCAGTCGTGACAGCCAGGACTGGCTCCAGACACCGCCCCGTGTCCCCTGGGGATGGGGCTCACCTGGGCTGAGATCGACGCATGTGAGTCGGGGACCTGCGTCAGGGGAGTGGCCCACAGAGGGGAGGGCCTGGCAGTCGTGGGCGGTCCCTTTGAAGCTCTGGGGACGGTGGGTGAACCTCGGATATCGGTGTGGAGGTCACTCACACTGGGGAGGTGATGCCTCCGAGGCTAATTTTCATTTAAAGCATCGACGTAGCACGTTTGGGCTGAGCGTAGATGCCGAGGAACAGTGTTGAGATGAGGTCTTGGAGCTGAGAGTGGCAGGCTGGGTTCAGAGGTCACCCCACCTGTGCCGGTCGCGTGGCCGTGGGACGTGGTTGGCCGTGGCTGTCAGACCCAGTTTCCCCGTCTACAAAATACCCTGAGAGCCCAGGTGGGGACGAGATGAGATCGGATCTGCCGGGAGCACCCACAGCACCTGGCTCCGTGGACCTGGTGCGGAAGCAGCGGAACTTTCTAGCGTCGTTACGTGTGGAGCCGCCCCCTGGCTGAACAACGCGGCACTGGGATGAGTGGTTTAGCCGGTTTGCGGCTGATCTGTGACGCTCGCGTGGAGGGAGGCTGCGTGCCCTGGGTCACGCCTCCTGGGCCGTTGGTCCCGAGCCTCTGGGACGTCTGTCGTCAGCTCCTGTTTTCCGGGGCTGCCACCCTGGGGGAGCCTGGTGGTGCCGTCCCACCTGTCTGCCGCCCCCACCGCGGAAGCCCCTTTCAACCGCGCTGAGAACAGCCACTGAAGGCGCTAATTTCACATCATCTTTATATAGACCACATCTTTCGTCAAAGCTTTTAGAGATACCATTACTGAAAACAATTTCAAGAACAAATTAAACACCTAAAAAGCCTAATTGCACAGTTAATTAAGCCATATAAAGAGCACCCAGCAGCGTGATTGGGAGCTACATCCAATGGCCGTGCGTGTTGTCCTTTCTGTATATTAGTGTCGTTTATGGAAAGCATGTCACACCCCATCTTTGGGGAGGTTCTGACGTGTCCCCGTGCAGCCCTGGGGACCAGCCCTCGGCAGGAAAAGCTGGATTTAGAGCGTCATTGAGCGCAAGATATTTTTGCAGTCGAGAATTAAGACTTTCCTAGAATCTGTGCAGGAAGGACATGCGGAGAGCCCCCTCTTGGAGAAACGTGAGCAGCCAGTTCCACTGTGGAACGGGGGACCCCAGCTCCACCACTTCCTCACCCCACACCTTGGGGCGAGTGTCTTCCTCCTGGGGCTGCATTTGCCCATCTGCAAAGTGAGGTGTCCTGGTCACAGCTCAGAGGGTTGTTGGAAGGGTAAAACCTGCTGCCCGCGCGTCCCGCGACTGTCCCGCGAAGCCTCCCGCCAGGCAGAGGGGCCCGTGGCCAGCCTCGCCGTGGCAACGTCCCCTCGGGAAATGGGATGATGGTGTTAGTTGCGGAGAGACTCACTAAGTCCCAGTAAGTCCCAGCATCTGTGGTGCCTCCCACAACTTGTCCTGAGAGCCGCGTCGGTGTCTGTTGGATCCAGGTATCGCCTGGCCGCGTCCCGGCCCTGGGCAGGAGTTGACTCGGGCTTCCTGGTCTTTGAGTCCTCCCCTGCGGCCCTCTGAGGTTAGCGCATCGTCGAGAGGGTAAGAAGCCCTAGGACTGGACTCGCTGGTGTGGGACCCGAGGACGGCGTCGCTCCGGGGCGGTGCCGGGCGCCCCTGTGAGGACTCGGTGGTGCCACCGTCCCAGCGGCACGGGGCCCGGCGTCGCCACTCTGTTTACTCGCTGGCAGCGGGAAGAGGCGTTCTGAGCAAGTCCGTGTCTCCGTGTGTTTAATCAGTGCGTTCATTTGACATTCAAATATTTAATGAGGGCTTTTCCTTCTCCGTGACATCAGAAATCTCTGACATTTGCTGAGCCGACTTGGCGTCTTCATTAAGGGTTTGGACGTGGGCAGCGCAGCTCTGAGCCACCTGCGCGGCGGCTTATCCAGGCTGCGCGGTGGGGGTCGGCAGCGCGAGAGTCACGGGGCTGTGCCGGGGTCAGAAACCGTGGTCCTCTGTCGTCGTGAGAACCAAACGTCAACAGACGGGCGGAAACGAGCCCGAGAGCAGGGACAACAGCATCACTGTAAAGAGGTAAAGACGGGGTTTTTACAATTTTGTTTTTTGGGGTTTTTTGTTTTTGTTTTTAGACTTAGTCCAATCGGCAGACACTGCAGATGCTCGTGGCCTCCATCCTTCAAAAAGTTGATTGAATGTTCCCAACACAAAGACATGGTACGCGTTTGAGGTGAGGGATATGCCGACGTCCCTGATCTGAGCGCGGGGTGTCGTACGTATCCACCCTCACTACGCACCCACGAGTGTGTGCGATTGCCGTTTGCCAACTAAAAATTAACACGAAAGAATAGCTCGCTGTTGTAAAGGCCTCGAGGGTGGGGGCTCCTGTTCCTCTCCCAGCCCTCAGGGCAGGGCGGGTGCAATCCCGTCACCCCACCCGTCAGCGAGGACAACCCCGGGTCCAGGACACGTGACCCGCGAGGGCCGTGTGCCGGGCCTTGGCGCAGCGCCACGGTCCTGATCACACGTCCCATGGCCTTGACTTCTCTTCCCAGCCCCCATTGCCACAGGGATCAACGGGACGCACCCTGCTGCGTCCCCAGGGCTGGCGAGGGTCAGCCTCTCCCTGCCCTGCAGTGTTTGAGCATCCCCTGTGTCCAGCAGGGGATGTACCGGGGACAGAGGGACAGCACCTTTGCCCTCAGGAGGTGGCGGTGGGTGGGCCGGACGTGAGCAGGAGTCGGCTGCCTGCAGGGGATGGGCGGGGTGGGCTGGAGGTCGCACATGGAGGGGTCAGAGCAGAGGAAATCCTCAAATCGTCCAGGGTTAAAGGCGCCATCCCTCCAGCTCAGTGCACTGTGGACGGTGCTGTTTTCCTTTGGCCTTGGCATGAGCACTGTTGACATGTGATGTGGGCTGACAGCCAAGAGCGTGTGTTTGCCTGTGTGTGAACACGTGTGTGCATGTGGTGTCACAAGTAGCAGGACAGGTGCCCGTGTTCCTGAAGCCAGGAAGCGGTTGGGAAGGGGAAGGCGGCGTGTGGACTCGCTGAGCAGCTAGACACAGACCATAAGCTCCTCTCCCAGAGGCGCCGGGACAGCAGGGCAGATTCCCAGCCGGGTGCGTGGTGCCAGCCTCCCTGGTCCCTCCCACTGGCCGGGACCCTCCGTTCCTGGTCTCGGGATTGAGTGTCTCTTCTGCGGGGGTCAGCGCTGCGCTGCCCACTGCCAGGAGCATTGTAACGCGGACAGCCTGGTTGTCTTCTTGGGCGAACGAGGAGGAGTGTGAGACCCGTCACCCCAGCCTGTGGGTGGAATTATAGGAAGCCAGATAGTTACAACTTAGAGTGTCCTGAATTTTTTAAATTGCTCTTGAAGAGACAAAAAAAAAAATTAAATTTGGAGCCAGGGAATGAGTGACTAAGGGAAAATGTGCTCAGTTTGCAAACCTCTCTTCGTAGTTCTTTGATAAACTCTGAAAATCAGGGTTTCTGAGACGTCCCTGGTCCCATAGGGAGAGATCCCAGCACCGGCTTGCCGGTGACAAGAGCCTCGGCTCTGATCAGCTGAACGGGACGAGCTCACGTCAAGGAAACAGTGGGAAGAGGCGTGTGCTTCGTTGGTTTGGGGGGAGGTCAGCGGGGCCTGAGAAGGGCCTGACGGCTCCTCAGCGGCTCTGCGGGGGCAGGACGGACATGCCCACAGCCAGCTCCGCCTGAACCCAGGTCGGAGTCCCCCCGATGCTGTGTCCTCTTGCGGTACAGACCCTTCAAGGTGAGTGAACTCCAGGGACCTCCATGCTGGAGACCAGGTGTGTGGGGCTCCACCTGGTCCACAGACCTCAGCTCAGTTGTCCAAGGTGTGAGTGGCATTTGGGGTCACTGGCCCGTCCCTACCTCAGGCCAGGCCCCTGGGGAAATTCGTCACTTACTGGAGAGAATTTCTAGAAGGAAACCAGTTTACCTGCGAGGAGACGAGAGTCGGCGTGTCCTGACAGGGTGGGCTCTCAGTGCCCACAGGGGCGTCCTCCACAGCCGCCAGCCATCCCCCCTCCGTCCTGTGGGCGCTGGCCGGGGCACGGGGGCAGCAGTTCCGTGGCTTGATCCGTCGACCTCCCGCTTTGGCTACGTGTTGAGACGCACCTGGGCTCCAGGTCCGGTCACCTCTCAGGGTCCCGGGAGTGTGATTATCAGTGGTCAGGCCCTTCCCTCCCCTGCCCTGCTTCCTTCCTTCTCTCTCCCCCTGCCCTCCCCCGCCCATTCCCTATCCTTTCTCCCTGCCTCACCCCCCTCCCTCCCCTCCTTCTTCCCTCAGCCATCTGGGGGTGTCTGTGGGCACCATGAGCCAGCGTCTGGCGGCGTCTAGCGCTGTCTGGCCGGCCAGGGCCATTCGGCCCACAGTTTCCTCAGTGCCGGGTCCTGCACCCTCCTCGCTCTACACCCTCTGCACTCCATGCTGGGCTGTCCCTGCCGTCTGGTACACGGGGCGGAGCCTGATGGCCCAGGTGCCAGGTGCGGGGTGAGGCCGTCCTGGCCCGGAGCCGCCCCTGTCTTGGGAACCCAATTCCGGAGGACACCCCCGGGGGGACACGCTGGCGGATTCCTGACACAAGGGTTTGTCACGAATTCTGACTGCACCTTAGGGACCAGAACAGACCCACCGGAGCACACACTGCTCAGTGAAGATTCCGGAAGGGCAGGGTAGAGACAGGGTAAGACGGGATCGCCCCCACGGGGACGTTTTTAAGTGGACCGTGATGACTTTCTGATTCTGTGAGTAGAGAAACGCGTGCCCAGACGGGGCGCGAGGGAAGTGTGACCGCTGGAGTCGGCCCCCCGGCTGGGACGGCAGGGCCCGCACTCCACACCCCAGGGCCCCGGCGCTGGCTGTCCCGAGGGGTGTCCAGGTGGCCTTGGCCAGGGGCCCTTTCACGTGGCCGATGGCCGGGCAGGAGCCCGTGCCGCCAGCTGGGGCGTGGGCTGGGGTCCGTGAGAGGCGGCCCCTCCCAGCCGTCTGTGCCTTTTGCTCTCAGGTCCCCCCGAGAGGCCCGGGGACGCATTCTTGTTCCTTGCACCCCCATGCAAGGGCTGGCCGGGCCCACTGGGCTTCTCCGTGGCCTGTCAGGGTCTCCACCCACCTGCTCTTGCAGCACAAGGCAAGGTGCCTGCCCGGGAGCTCCCACCTGCGTCCGTGGCCCCCGCCATTCTCCAGTGAGAGTCCCGGAGGCTTGGCCTGGAGGGGACTGGGCCCCGCGGGCGTCGCCACCCGCAACCCCGAGCCCCTCTGCTGCCGAGCCCTTCATGCTTCTCATGCAAGTGCTGTTGGCACGAGCCGAGCCCTCCGCAGGGACGGTGCCCTGGCGTCTTGTGGTTTCGCTCCCACCACCCCGCACTTCAGCCTGGCCAGCCCGTCAACGCGCCTCCGCCAGGGACTGCCCGCCCGCAACGAGCTTCCCGCCACACTTTGGATTTGTGGCTCGTTCATTCGAGGTTTACCTGTTTGCCCTCATGGTTCGGGCTTTAGGAATTCATGTTTTACCTACGTTATTAGAGGCAGAGAGCGTGAGCTAGAGCCCCTGCCCCGCTGGGAGCTCAGTGACTCTTGTGGATGCAGGAGACCTCCATCCATGGGGCGGCCATCCACGGGGCGGCCATCCACAGGGTGGCCAGGCCTCCAGCCCAATGGGCCAGGCATCCAGAGAGGACAGACGGTGTCTCTCCGAGTCACAGGGGGATGGCATGTGCCCCCTGAGCGGGTCTGTTAGGGGTGCGACCAGCTCATGTCCCCAGGCTGGGACGTAACACAGAGACAGGCAGGGAGGACGCAGACCTCTGGCGAGGGAGGGGCTGGGTGACACCTCACCTCTGTACCCCAGAGCCTCTCTGGATTCCTGCGTGTCACAAGCACCTGCAGGTCCGTGGGGGTGCGAGGACTGGACTGTGGAGCCCCCTCCCCTCCCAGCTGGCATGTTCCTTTAGGGTGGGACGGTGCCTTCCACTGTTTTCATCTCTCCGTCACCATCTCTGGTGGTGCGCGGCATACAGCAGGGGCTTGATAAATGCTTAATGAGCGCATGCCGCCAAGTGCCCCTCAGCCGAGGCATCTCGCGGGCTGCCCGGGCTCTCTGCGGGAGCTGCCTCTGATCTGCTCAGGCAGGTGCTCGGCCTACGCAGGCTCAGCTGCGACCTGGAGGCGGGAGGGCCATGAGCTCCCTGGTGAAGCAGGTCGGCCATGGCCCATGGCGCCCTGCGCAGACAGGGGAGCTCCCCAGGCTTTGCGGCTGCCCTGCCCACGTCGTTGGAAGCCTTTGGCCAAAGGCTCTGACTCCCGCCTGAGTCCCTTGGAGCTGCCGCCGGCAAGAGCTGGAGACGGGATGCTCTGGGCACTCACTGATGCCAGAAATGAAATAAAAAAAATAATTAAGAGCTTGGACTCCAAAGGTCTGGGGATTAAAACTCCCCAAGGCAGGAGTGAGCCGTAATCAAAGGGCTGGTGGGCGGTTATCTGTCCCGCACACTTGTCGCCCTGGCGCATGCGGCTGGCTTTAATTATTGATGTTTCTTTTTAAGTTAAAGATGAATTTGAGACAGCTACGAACTTGGAAGGTTTATCTTCCAATTACAGGGAAACCTGTTAATAATGATCACTTAAGGCGGCCGCGGTTTTTCCAGCATTAACGGAGGTGGCCAGGAGGAGCGGCAGGGAAGGACACAGGCACCCAGAGAGCAGGGGCCGCCGCCTCCCTGCATGTGCCCTCCCTCCCCCACCCTCCACAGGCCCCTGCTCCCTGCCCCTCCCCCACCCTCTGCAGGTCCCTGCTCCCTGCTCCTCCCCACCCTCCACAGGCTCCTCCTCCTTGCCCCCTCCACCTCTACCTGTTCACCCATCCGCCCACTCACTCCTTCCTCATCTGTCCACCCCCCTCCATCTACTCCCCTGTGCACCCACCCGCCCCCTGCTCCTCTCTTCCCCAGCCTCCCCTCCGCCCATCCACCCATCCACCACCCACCGTCTATACCCCACTCACCCACACACCTGTCCCCAAGGTCCAACACACGTAAGCCAGCCTAAACCTTCAGAGGCCACCTGTCCCTGTGGTGAAGAGTGTGGTTTCTGGGTCCAGGTGAGTGGCACCACCTTTCCGTCCCTTCGTTTCCTCAGCTGGGAACGAAGCGACCGCAGCACCTGCCTCCCGGGGTTGTCACGAGACCGCCGCGTGACGCCCCTCACTGCGCCGGGGCCAGGCGCGGTGCCTCACCTGCAGCTAACGTGCACAGGGCATGTCACCCCCGCGACCGCACCTCGTCCTTTATGCACAGAGACACCGTGCCACGCTGAGGGGACATGCGGGTCTTCTGCTGCTTGGTCGCAGGAGGGTCTGGGGGAAAAGCCCCAGTCCAGACTCTAAGACGGCGATGACGCCGCCAGCCGGATTCCGAGGCATATCCTGCTTCTCTCTGCAAGTGGAACCTACATCCGTCTTGTTTTTGGACCGGGCTGAAGCCGGGTTTTCCTCCCACACAGGGTGGTCCTGTCCCCCTGACCGAACCCAGCGGGCGGGTTTAAGATTAAACGAGTGACGAGCTTGGTCAAGGCGCTGTGCAGACTGGCAAAGCGTCCGCTCCACACGGAGACTGGGGCCGGCCCGACGCCCACACACACAGGCGAGCTCCTCGCCCTCCAGCCCCCTCCTGCCCTAGATAGGGACGGATTCATTTAGGCAATAAACGCGCAGGCCGCGCCCTCTGAGTGCCGGCAGGACAACGAAACAGGATGACACCATCTCCACCCCATGGAGCTCAGGCAGAGGAGCCACCCCCACCACGCCGGTGACCCCGACAGCCGAGCAGCTGAACACACGGGGTTCTCCACGGCCACAGACGGCAGCTTTAATACAAAGAGGCTGGAGAGCAGCAGGGTGGGACCCCCGCGTGGCCCGTGGGGGCTCGAGCAGCCCCTGCAGGAGGCATCTGGCTGTGGCCCCATGCCCGTGGCAGAAACGTGGACGCAGCCATGGGTGCCAGCGGCCACACATGCCACTGCTGGCCGCTCCTCCCGATGGTGGGAGATTTTTCCTTTTCATTGTGGTAAAATATACGTAAGATTTATCATTTTGATGCTGTTACGGTGCAGCTCTGTGGCACTAAGTGCACTTAGGGTGCTGCGCGGCTGTCACCACCGTCGTCCCCAGAACTTTCCTCCTTCCCAAACTGAAGCTCTGAGCCCACTGAATGCTGACCCCGTCTCCCGCCCGGCCCGGCACCTGCCTTCCGCTGTCGGTCTCCATGAATCTGAGGACTCCAGGGACCATGTGTAAGTGGTCAGAATTTCCTTCCTTTTCAAAGCTGCAAAGTATTCTACCGTGTGACTGGACCGCGTCTTGTTTATCCGTCACCCACCGTGGATGCTCAGTCTGACCCCACTCTTAGCTGTTACGAGTTTTGCTGCTTTGAACAAGGGCGCAAACTGGTCCTCAGGGTCCTGCTTTCAGTTCCTTCAGGTGACACGCAGAGGTGGCAGGGGCAGCTTGGGCCAGAGGGGAACTGCCAGGCTGCCGTCCACAGAGGCTGCACCGTTTCACACCCCTACAGCGGCGCACACAGTTCCAACGTCCCCACATCCTCACCGACACGCGTCACTGTCTGGCTGTCTGGCATTTTTGGTGAGATCCGGAGGGTGTAAACTGGAGCTGGGGCCCTGTGCAGACACAGCTGTACCTGTGGCCGCCTGGTGGGGCACAGTGCCCGGCTGCTGTGGGCTGGCACCTGCTCACCCACCTGACCCTGGGGACCTGGCGCAGGCCACCCCCACCTTCAGGGTCTCCGTGGGCTGTGCCGTGTCCCCCACGTTTTGACCTCTGTCACCGCCGTGGCCCCCGAGAAGGGCGGGATGTGGGAATGAGGGAAGGAGCCAGGGTCCCACCGGTGGGGATCGTCCCCAGGGAGCCGCTCTGGTATTCCGGAGGTTGGGGCTCAGCAGACAGGAGGAGGAGGGTTCTCCAGGGCACCCCCAGCTTCACATGTGCTCGGGACCCCTCTCCCTGAGTGCTGTAGTGGGGGGCACCTCTTCCTGGAGCTGGCACTGCCGGGTCTCCCCCCTGTGCTCCCAACGCTGACCCGGCCGTGGCCAGGCAGGGGCCAGACCAGAGGCCTGGAAGCTGCCGCAACGGGGCCTTGGGAAGGTGGTCTGCAGGGGTGGGGGCCCCAGAGGCTCTGCCGGGGAGAGACAGGCGCCTTCCGAGCCCCAGAAAGCGCCTCGGAGGGGGCCGGCAGCCCCGGCCCTTTCTGGGACAGACGGCGTGGCGGGTTTCTCTCGCGTGGGCACACGGCTCCTGTCACCCCGTGGTTTCGGTCTCTTCGTTTCCAGCATGAGGAGCTCGCCCTGCCCTCCTTCGCGTGCTCGGGCTAACGGCCACCGCAGAACCCTCTGGCAATTTACCCTCTGCAGATTCGCCGCTTTTACACATCAAACTCCGAATCGTCTGAGAAAAACGGCTCCTGGAGCCGCCGAATGGAAAATGGGGGGAGCGGAACCCGCGTGAAAAGGCAAAAAGCCGTTTCCTTTTGAATCTGGGGAGTCTGGCTCGAATCATTAAAGATGAGAGAGAGAAGAAGTTTCTTTTTGAGAGCGAGACCTGCTAGGGCCCTTGTCCCATTAGTAAGCCAAGCGCGGTTTCTAAGCAGGATTCTTTGCCTGAATAATTAGTTTTATCGTCCACCCCCGAAAGGGAAGGTCAGCCTCTGTTCAGCGCCGACGGGCCCGCGGCCAGCGCTCCTCTCAGGGCTGGGCGGGCGCGACCTTTTGTCACTCTCTGGGAGGCACTTTTCACGGCCTTCACGGGACTCTCACCAGGCCTCGCCCAGGCAGGAAGGCGGGAGCTGGCGCCATCGGTCCCCACCTGGGCCCTCCACCCCGCAGCACCTGGTCTAGAACCCTCGCTGGCCCTGCCCCGCCATGGCCGTGCAGAGATCGCCTGAGCTCTCCCCGGGCAGGTTCCTGGGTCCAAGGTTTGGGGCCCAAGGTTTGGGTGGGTTTTTTGTTTGGGTTTTGTTGCCTTTTGCTTTCGTTTGCTTTTCTTCAAGTCTTTTTCAAAACTTTTTATGCTAAAATATGTGATTACTGAGTCATAGAAAGTTGCAAGGATAGCACAGAGTTCCCATGCACCCTCCCAGGAAGGGTGCACCAGGGGGCCGGCGTGGGGACACGTGTGTGTCTGCTGCTCTGCCGTTGATCACGCGTGTGGATTCGTGTGTCCGTGATCAGGCCGCAGAGCTGCTACGTCGCCAGAGGACCCACCCTCCCCCGTCCCCACTGCAGAGTGGCCCCCCCACGACATGGGGGAAGGGCAGCCCAGCCCCCAGCGTGGATCTCCTCCTATGGCACCAGCCTCGCGGTTCCACCGTCAGAGGTGGCCTAGAAACTTCTCTCTGCCTTAGGTGCCTTTGCCGGAAGCTGTAGCGATTTCTCACCCCGACGGTAAGTTCTAGTCACTCCGAGGAGCTGCCTCTGTGGCCGCACGTGGGGACTGTTCTACTGATTTCAACTTTTTCTTTTCCCTCCGCTTGTTACTTATGCCTGTGTTTATTGTCCCACTCCCTATTCCCGGCCTCCGTAACAAGCGTCCAAACCTCGTAAAATACGGGCCGTGTTTCCTTGCAGTGTGATGCACCTGCGACGTTATCGGGAGAATGACGTGAACAGACATAGCGTGTGTGCTGAATTTGCACTGTTGCAAAAACTAGGCTGTCCTGTGCTGGGAATAGCGAACATACTTTGGGAGAGGAATCGATTACAAATCACAGATCGTAAAGCCTCAACACCGCGTCACAAACGTCACCTGCACGCACCCCTCAGCCCCACCTCCCTGATCCTCTGAATGCCCCGCGGTTTCTTTTGCGGCTTCTGAATCACCTAAAATATACGTACGGTGGGATATGAACAGTGTTTACAAGCCGAGTGTCGGTAGGGCAGGGTGGGGGCGAGACGGGCGGAAGGCCAGCCCTCCAGGCTGGAGCTGGGGGGCGTCTAACCACTGAGGCCATTGGTGAGCCCAGAACTTTTCTCCTTACGACCTGATGGCTCTGAATTTGGGGTTCCCAGATTGTTTATGACTTAGTATCCCGACACCTTCAGCCCAGAGCAGTGTGTGTGTACCAACACGTGGCGTGGAGCACGGACAACCGCAGGCGGCCCAGCTGGCCAGGGCCCCGTTGGGAGCGGCACCTCCTCGGGCCAGCGCATGGGGCTGTGGTGGGAGGGGCCCCGCACTTGGCAGGGCCTGGCGCTAGAATGGCCACGGGGGATCGGGGAGTGTTCAGCATTAGGACAAGGAGGGGACCAATGGGGAAAAGGAGGGATGGAGGGTTACAGAAGGCCCAAGCCCAAGGACAGGTGGCTTCATGGTGCCGGGACAGAGGACAGGGCAGAAAGGCCGTGTGGTTTTGGAAGAGGGTGAGGAATTCACTCCTTCATCCAGCACGTGCGAGAATGTGCCCAGAGTGAGTAAGAACGGCGGCCTCTGGCGTCAGGGGCATGTGGGGCCCTGTGCCTGGCGCTGAAGAGTCAGATGGCTGAGATTCCTGCCTCCAGGGACTGTGTGCCAGGGAAATACCATCACTGGACTCATGGGGTTGATTCAGACCGTGACGAGCGCCGTGAAGACCCATGGATGTGACTCAGGGTCATTGGTCAAATGGGGGCCTCTTCAGAGGGACTGTCCCCGTAAGGGACAAGGAAAGCCCAGCCACAGCCTTCAAGGCAGAGAAGCAGCAAGGGCAGCAGGTCTGGGTCAGAATCCAGAGGTCGCTGTCATGCCAGGTGGGCTGGCCTGGGCAGGTGTGGCCAGACCCTGCCGCAGAGACGGCCCCTTGGTCCCAGCAGCCGCTCACAACAAAGGGTCATTTCTCATCAATGCAGCGTCAGACACACCTGAAACAGGCGACCTCTGAGGTTCCCACACAGGGGAGGAGGCGTGGAGAGCTCCTGCAGAGAGCAAGCAGGCAGAGGAAATATTAAATATAAAATATTAAAGTGGCGAGGAAAATTGAGAGATTTCTCACAGTGTCTTCTCAGGAGTGTAGGATGTGGCGTTCACTCTTTCAAGAAGCATTTGCGTGCTGCCCCCAGGCATGGAGCAGGTCAGGATCTGGGGTTACCTGGCGTGCCAGGTGGGTCAGCCAGAATATGACTGAGTACTGCGGACACTGTGTGACCACTCGCATGGGGCTCGGCTCGCAAGGAGCTCGTGGGCTAGTGGGGAGAGACAGCAGACGCCAGGACGCATGGACGGATGAAGGGTGGATGGAAGGATGGATGGGTGATGGGTGGATGACACATGGGTGGGTGGGTGACACATGGGTGGGTGGCTGGATGACGGGTGAGTGGGTGGAGGGATGGTTAGCAAAAGGTGAGGGGTGAGGTCAGAGGCTAATGGGAAAGTGGCAAACAGCCACAGATACGGAGAAGGATCCTCGTCTGCCAGAGATGCAGGGAAGGGCAGGCTT
Organism: Lepilemur ruficaudatus; assembly: GCA_963574885.1. Classification (NCBI taxonomy): domain Eukaryota; kingdom Metazoa; phylum Chordata; class Mammalia; order Primates; family Lepilemuridae; genus Lepilemur; species Lepilemur ruficaudatus. The sequence goes on along the minus strand of CAUYRT010069410.1, from coordinate 13,838 downwards.
TACAGAGGGCGGCCCCCCAGGGAAGGAGCTAGTCTGTGGGCCTCCGGTCCCCACCAAGCTCTTACTGCTCTCCTGGTGCCATGGATAAATACTCACCACACTGGGTATTCACTACTCGCCACTCTCGGGAAATGACAGCTGAATGAACGAGCCATAAAGGGGAAGCGAGGTCTGTGCTGAGGCTCTCTAAGGGGAGCGTGTTTTGGCAAACAGGACGCCCCTGTGTTCCATAGGGTGTCCTGATGGGTTTGCGTGTGGCACGTGGGCCTAGAGCTAGAAGCAGAGGAGAAGTGCTGAGATCTGCAGAGAAAGCTCAGGGCGTGTTCTGAACATTTGAGAGGGAAGCAGTGACGATGGGGGAGAGCCTGAGGGGGTGACAGGAGCTGCCTGGGGACCAGCGATTGGGAGGGGCTCCTGGGGGTTCCCTCGGCGTTGGCCGGACAACCTGGCGATGTATAAAGATGCCTCGTGCTCAGTCTGAGACGCATCACCCGTACAAACCTCTCCTTTCTTCTTCTCCGCCCACATCTTAAGTTAAATCCTTCAAGGACGGGTCGGTTTCTGGTTTCACATTGAGATTTGGGCAGGTGCAACACGGGACAGAGGCGTTCTGTGGAATGTGGAAGCAGAGGTGGCCCTGAAATCTGAATCGCCCTGAAATCCCCAAGATCTTCCTGAGACTTTGGGCTCCACAGTGTGCAAGGGGGGAAGGGGGGATTGAAGCTGATTTGGGGCCCAGGTCCCGTGGATGCCACCGATAAGCACGGATGCCACGGTGTTTCCATGGGGATGACACAGAAATCGTCACGTGGGTCAGCGGCACCAAATAATGCTCATGGAGTGTCCGTCCCTGTTACCACTCCTGGTCGAATGAACAGACGTGTGCGTGAGTGAATGACGGTGGGAACGAGGACAGCGTCCCCCAGAGCCACCTCTGTGCAGGGGCAGCCGGCCACGCGTCTGGCAGGTGTCCCGAGGTCCACGCGAGGTGGTGGATTGACCACGCTGGAGGCGCGTGACTGCGAGGTGGGTGCCTGACCCTACTTGAGCTGCGCTAACCAGCGCAATTGTGCTCTGCGCTGTCAAGTGCCCACCGTTCAGACTGGGCTTTCCGGAATGTTCTCTGTGATGGCCCGCCTTTGGAGGGGGGCCTGTGTCAGACTGGCGGTTGCTGGCGGATGCTGACCCCCTCTGCCAGCAAGGCCCTTCTCTGTGGCACATGCCACTGAGCTAATCGATTTCCTGCTCCTGTTGCATCAGACGGCTGCTCTGTCACCCCCTCCGCGCGAGCTGTCTGATGCTTGTGGTTCTAACCTGAATTAAAACCTTTTGCAATATTAATCCGTACATGGGGCCTCTTCAAAGCCATGATGAAAGCCTTGAGTAATAGGTCATCTAGATGAAAACTGGAGTTTGATACGGTGGTGGAAGGAGGGGAAGATTGTGGTGTGCTCGTCTGCCCCTGAGCCGTGAGCCTGCAAAGTTTTAGAGAGAAAGAGGCTGCGTCCCCAGCCTGACACCCGCCAGCCGCTTGTATTCTTAGCGCAGAGCCAAAGGCATGAGCTTCGCGGGAACTTTGGAGCTGTGAACAGCATCTTCATTTCTTGGTGGGCTTTAGGTCAGCGAGCCAATTATTTTGTGTCCTTTTTATATGAAGAAGACCATTGTGAACAGAAAATTATCTGGTTATCTGGCAATGAAAATGCCTGTCTTTGTCACCTTGGGGCCATCGTGTCAGCGGCTGCACCCAAACCAGCTCTGCCTCGCCATAGTTGCCTTCTGTTCCGTTTTGAAGTAATTACCTTCTTATAGGAGGTTTTGTTGTTTTATCTTAGTGGATCGTTCCCTTGGGAGAGCTGATGGGAAAAAGATAGCCATGGATCCCGCTCCCCGTGAAGCCCGGCAGCTTCTGATGGTTAGCGGCAGATTTTGATGTAAAATCCCAGAGAAAACAGCCAGTCTCTCTGCAGCTGGAGCAAGGCGTGTGCTCACCACCGTTTCCTTTTCTCGGTCTCTGGGCCCTTCTGAGGGTGCAGCCGGGCCGGCCTCCCTGCGTGGAGAGATCAAAAGCCTGCTCACCTCCAGCACACAGCGGGTGGGGGAGAATGTCACGTGGCCCTGAGGCCACGCTCACCACCCACCCGGCCCCACGCCAGCCCGGGACGCACGGGGCCCGGCCTCCGGAGCGGATGCGAGCGTGCATTGGACGGAGGCAGAGACAGCAGTGCAGGTGGACGGGCGCCTGCTGGGAGGAGAGCCCCCGCCCAGCCCGCGCTGCCTGCCGGGACCCTGGGGAGGGGGCGCCACCATCCAGGGGGACTTTGCAGAGTTGTGACACGTGTAGGTGCCAGCGTAACGTGGAGGGGGAACCAGGTCACGCCCGGTGGGGGAGATGAGGCGTGCTCCGAGGAGAGGCACTGGAGATGGGTCTTTCAGAGTTGGCAGGAGTCTGCGGGTGGAGACTTTACAGAACGGCCTTGAATGCATGCGTGATTTCCCTACTAATAGACAAGCCTGCTTTCATCACCCAGCAAACTCGGCGAAGATTAATTAAACATGAGACACTGATTAATGTTCGACGAGGAGGGGAGTGTGGGCCGCACCGTCAGTCTGTCTTTGGGCGAGTGTTTGTTCCACTTCTACTCGTGACTCCCTGATGCCGTGGCCTCCAGCTCCGGGGGGGTGGACAGGCAGCTGCCTCCCGCAGGGAGGGCCTGGCGGCCGTGTTGGCTGCATGTGGCCATGCAGGTGGCCACGGTGAGCCTACGTCATTTCCGTGGGATCTTCGACTGTCTCCTGCCATGTGCTCTTGTCCCTGCTGGAAGCCCAGGGTGGGGGTGGGGTGGGCTGTAGGATTGAAGGGGACCCCTGAACGCCTGAGAAGGAGGCAGCTTGATGGGGGCGGTGGAGAAAAGAGCCCCCCTGAATTCTTCCACCTGTGATCTGGGGGAATCGTCAGGCTTTCCCCGGTACATGGTTGGTGTCTGTTCAGAGGCTTCCAGGAGCTCAAGCCTTTCTATGCACTCGGCACAGACGGTCTGAGCTGGCTCGGTGGGGCGGGGCGGGGGGTTCTCTGGAGCCTCTTCTTGGAAGGACACTAATCCTACAGGTCATGGCCCCACCGTCGTCACTTCGGTTAACCTTAATTACTTTCTTGGAGGCATCTCCAAATTCAGCCACACTCAAGTTAGCTACTTTGTTTCTTTTTCTCAGTGTTGCTGGCAACAGTGTCCACTCTCAGTTGCTTGTAACACTCAGTCCCATCTGCCTCCGGGAACCGTGGTTAAGGGTATAGATAGTGGCTCTGGAATTCCAGCCTCTCCGAGCATTGTCACCAAGGGCAAGTGACCCGGGGACACTCCAGGACAGAGTCTGGCGCTGTGACTGCTGAGTCCGTGTTGGCGTGACCCTGTGTAACCCCAGTCATGTGCCTGGCATTGCCCCGACCGGGGAAACCTCGCCTGCCTGCACGAGTTGTCTGCCGGGGACCAGCCCCTTCTGCTGCCGAGCGAGATCTGGGCCAGGTCGAGGGCAAAGGCCCCGCGGACCCCCCGGCACACGTGAGCTCCCCTTTCCCACTCACCCGCCCGCCTCTGGAGCCGAGGTCGAGGGGGACTGAGCTCTCCGGCGGCCGGGCAGCCCCGGCGCGCGGTTTGGCTTTCACTCCACAGCCCTTGCGCTTTCCGTCTAACTCCTTAATAAACCTTCCTCATGCGCACTGCTCCACTGAATTCATCTCGGAGATTCTGAAACTTTTACATCCAGGTCACAACTTATAAGCTGTCATGAAACCCTGCTGCAGATGTGAGAAGTTGACATCTCTGCCTGCAGTGCAGACAGGGAGTCAGCGCTCGGCATCCATGACAAGTTTCCTGTGGAGGAGACGGGCGGGCCTGACTCCTGCCGGCGCAGGGACGGGTGGGGGCGGGGGCGCGGCACTGACTTTGGAAGTTGGGTATCTGGGAGCTCCAGAGCAACTCGCAGGAAGCGTCTGTGCTTGTGATGAGTTTGCAAGAAGAGCGTGGCGAGCGGCAGGCAGCTCCGCGACGTCTTGCTCCCAGACGCCCCCTTATCCCGGGACAGCTGGGTGTGGCTTGGGTTAGACCAGGTCTCACCTCCAGCCTGGCTGAGGTGGGGCACAGTGTGGAGGCCAGCAGAACCTTCTAGATGCTTGTTCTCCTGGTGTGACTGTGTAGGACACAGAGGAAGCCGGCTCCTCCCGCCTGTGCAGCAGCCTCTGCGTGACGCCGGCAGCCCCGTTCTCCTGGGCTGTTTGTGCATTTCCCAAGTGGGTGGCCGTCCATTGTCCCACTCTCAGGTGCCGCCTCTTCTTGCCCCTTCCCGTTAGCTCTCCCCCGTGCAGGAGGAGAGAATGCTGCCTGGAAAATCAGTATTCTTATGACAAAAATTAGATCGAGTTGCTGCTTTGCTTCAAACCCGGCAGTGGCTTTGCATCACGTATAATCAGGACTCTTCCCAGCGGCCCTCCGTGGCCCAGCCCTGCTGCTTCCCCACCTGGGCGCTGCACCGTGACCTCAGCAGCCTCCCTTGGTTTCCGTGAGCGTACAGACGCTTCCTGACCACGGAGTCTGTGGCTCTCTGGGACTGGAACGCCATTTCCCCTGCACCGCACCCGGAAGGTCCCTCTTCCTCCTTTGGGCCTCAGCTTGGAGGTCATCCCCACCCAGAAGCCTGTCCTGACCCCCTCGTCTAAACCAGAGCCTCCCTCCTTGCCCTGCCCCGTGCTCTTGCGGCCCAAGTCTTTTCCCTCCTTAACCCTGTTGCTGTAATTACAGTTTATTGTTCAAGACTCGTCTCCCCCACCGAATGTAAGGTGCACAGGGCAGAGCCTGTATTTTCTTCTCCACTGAATTCCTATTGCTTATCCCAAGCCATCGCACACAGTCGGCAAGCAATATATGTTTGCTCTGTCCGCCATGACGTGTATGTGTGTTTGCTGATAGACACCGGAACACACGCACTGCATGGTGGGCACATGCTGGTGGCACTGCCATGAGCCAGCGTATCTCCATGTTAACCAGGAAGCTCTGGCATTAAAGATTTCACCCCCTTCTTTCCCCCCCCAAAAAAACACTTATTAAGCATCTACTGCACGCCAGGCCCTGTGCGAAGCAGTGAGGATTCAGTCTTGAATACGACAGAGGAGCAGACAAGTCCCCACCTCTAGACACACGGTGTTTAGCGTCGACCCGGACGAGCCTCCGTATGCCGTATGTATACTGTATTTTAAAAGGCTTATTTCCATACTTAAAGGTAATAATAGTTACAGGTCTTTAGTGCTGCTAATTCAGAAATGAGTAGTATTTTGTTAGTTTTTCTAAAAGCTAACAATTAGCTCAGTCTCTTCTTGCTGGTGTGAGATTTATTTCATTTAGACATTAGCAAGGGTTTTAATCAAACATCCATATATCCGTTGTTACATAATTATGCTCTTAAATGGCCTTTATATTTGTTTCCACCCGGGGCTACCTCAAACCTGCCGGAGGAGGCTGTAACCGGTGACTTACTGCACAGCGGACGCTGGCGCTCGCTGCTGTGCGTGCGTGAGAACCGCGGTTTGCTGGGGCAGCGAGTTCTGTCTGTGGGGTCTCCGCGCTCTGGCGAGGACGGCTCTGTGCGTCCCCGACGCCACAGACGCTGAGTCTGGCTCAGGTCACCCAGCGGCGGGTCTCCGAGGCCCGTGTCAAGTGCACAGGCCTCCCAAGAGCGCACGCCTCTCTGTTGTGCATTCTTCTCCCTTCTGCCGGTTTCCCCAGCGCCTCTCCATGACCAGCAACTCACTTGAGCAGGGGCCCCGGGCACAGCCAGCCCCTCACCTGGAGGCGGGAGGGGGGACGTTGGACTCACACCTGGGCTGGGTGTCTCTGGCTTCGCCACCCTCGAGCACCACGACCACGGGCCCTCAGCCCCGTGCTCAGACTAAGGGCCATCGGGTCACCCCTGCCACGGGGGACTTGCACCAACTTCCTCTCCAAATTCAAGATTTCCCAACCACATTGTCTCTGTACTCGCTTAGTTTTCAGTAATGTAGTGATTTTCGTGCCTTTCTTAGGATTCTCTGTCTCCTCGACTTAAACACAGCTGTACGGGGTGATGTTCCTGTTTGTTCAAGCTGACATGGGGAGGGGTGACAGCCAGACATCAGGGCCGAGGGTGCCCAGGGAAGGGACCTGCTCTGGGCGGGCGGAAGGAGCCCCTGTGAGTGTCCCGGCCCCAGGAGGATGTATATTCGGAGGGGACACGGGAGTCCCAGGAAAGGGGACGAGGGGTGCTGGGACAATACTGGCTCAGAGGCCGTCCTGGTTAGACCCGCAGCCTCTGCGCACCCAGAAGAGAGGAGAGTGAGCTGGAGCCCTGGACCTCACTAAAGCACAGCGCATGCAGTCATGGTAGAACAAGGAGAAAACACAGAAAAGAATCCCGTGTCCCCATAGAATGACGGTGACGTTTTTGCCTCCTTCCTTCCATGCGTCCACTCTTACCCGTGTGCGCAGGGTGTGGGTGCAGTTACTGCGGTGGGGTCACACCTCGCATGGTAAATGGCGTGGCCTCTGGTTACTTAACGGCAAACCGTGCAAACGCGCCCGCTGTACAAATGGACATCACCATTTTGGATGACGGGATTCACTGTTAGGGGGAAACGGTGATCTATGCAACTGGTCTTTGTGACTGGTGTCTGAGTCATTTCTAATTTTTCAATATCACAAATAATGAGCTGAACATCCGCAGTTTTTGTGCATTTGTCTATTACTGCCTTAGGATAGATTGTCGAAATGGAACTATCAGGTCACAATGCACGGACGTTCATGGTGCTTTTAATAAATGCTGCCAATGTCGTCCTTCAGAAGAAGAGGAACACCCTTCCCCACCACGGGTGTTCGGAAAACCCATTCAAATCCGGATGCCAGAGCTGTCCTGCTGGTCCGCCGGTGGCCGTCTCTGCTCCGGCTTAGGGCTGCAGGAACATGAGCTTCTGTGGTCTCCTCTCCAGGTGTTCGGGTTTCTGTCTTTATCCTGTGTCGTGCGAAGGTGTTTGGGGCACGAACTTAACTGCTAACAAACCAGGTCGATTCTTCTACGTGCTCTGAGTTGTGCGGAAGGAGGTTCAGCCCGGAGCCGGTGCCTCCGGCAGAATCTCAGACGGTAACTTGTGCGCATTTCACAGACGCGTCTTTGAGCAGTTCCTGGAGTTTGGGGTCACGTAGACGGAGCCACAAGACAGTTTCAAGGCAGAACACGAGGCCCTGCTTAACCTTTCGAAAAGCCACTCCAGAGGATCTCTGATGCGGCAGGTAAGTGGTAGTTTCCCGATTTCCCAAATCAGGCAAATGCCGGACCAAGGCTCCTGTGGTGTATCGCAGGGTCCGTAAAGGGGAGGCATGGCGCGTGGGCAGCGCCGCGGAGGGCGCGGTGCGTGGTGCCGGCTTTGTGCTTGGCGGTCTGTGTTTCGCTCAAGCGCCGTCGATCACAATGAAGATATCTCCGGGATACCTAATGATGTGAATGCAGCCTTCAGCTCGCAGTGAAGTGTGGAGCTGCTTGGGATTTGCAGTGGACTGAAAATCGATAGAGTTAAACCCGTGCTAGCGGGAGCACCTGATCCCGTACAAAACACCATGTGCCAGTGCGGGGACCCCAGGGTGCGGCTGGGAAGGACGGACGCCTCGGGGTGAACTGAAGGCGTGAACAGAGCTCCGTCTGCCTGCTTGGTTCTGTGCACACTCCCTCCTGCAGACGGTGGCAGAGCGGGGAAGGCAGCTGGGCCGCGGCGTGGCTGTTTATATTATAGGTGCACGAGTCTCCCGCCGCGTGGCGTGATGCACGGGGGTCCAGCTGCCCCTGCTGAGTTCCAGCCGCGCCGTCCCTCCCCGAGTGGCTCCGTTTCCAGACCTCTCCATTAGAGAGAGCGCCGACACGTCCGTCCCTGAGGCCTCCCCTGTGCACTCGTGGGGCAGGTACCTCAGACACCTGCTCTCGAGAGGACACCCCAACTTAGGGGCGCTGGCCAGGGTGGGCCCCAGGAGCCTGCCCAGCACACAGACCAGGTGTCCAGGAGGAGCCCAAGGACACGGGAGCTGACACAGCCATGTGCCCAGCGTGGCCTGGGTAGAGGAGCACCCCTCAGACGTGGCCTGGCCTGGGAGACCCTCCTATCATGGCGCCACCCTGGTGCCTGGGCTTGGGCGTCACCAGCTGCCTAACAGGCTGTTCAGGTTTCAAAATGACCCATTTCCAAGGAGGGCTCAGGCCCTGTGCATTTCTTCTCTGCACATGATTTTTTTCCCAAAGAATATTTAGGTGTCGGCCATAGTCAATCATGGAAACCCAGTAGCAGGTTAAGGGACTAGCCTGGAATCACAGACACTAGTGACAGAACCAGGCCCGGAGCACAAGACCCTCGCACCCCACCCAGGGCTCTGCTACGGGTCCCCCCATCCCTCCCCCGCCCTGCTCCCCTCTCCCTCCCCACGAGAACGAGGACGGCTGCCGGCCTGTGGCAGTTGGTGAGAAGTGGTGGTGACACGGCGCCAGACAGGCACAGGGGCGCCCTGCGCACTTTGCATAACTCACTCCTCGAATCCCAAGAATAAGTCCATAGGAATTCCTATTTTTCCAAAGAGGAAATCGGGCATTAAAGGGGTCAGGTGACTTGGCCAAGGTCACCCGGGTGGGAAAGTTGCTGAGCAGGGACCTGGGCTCCAGCGCCTTGGGGCGTCACCCCTGCTCTTGCGGGCGGAGCTGAGCGCTGACTGCTCCCACCTGGCTGGGCGGCTGAGCCCCAAGAGCGAGCGGCCACACCCACCCCGTGTCCCGTCTCTCTCTGCCACCCAGGCCTGGCCCTGCCGCCCTCCACTTGGAACAGAGACGCCCACAAGGCGTGTGTTCTCTCCTTATTAAACAAACAGGATTTAATGACTAGAATTAATTCGCTTTGCCTCTCATGTAAATCAGACATACTAGACAGAAGTCAGTGAACGTTAGCAATGAAATTGCTGGAATCTTAATAACGGAAGATTCGTGGTGCAAGGTTTGCTTGTGCCTCATTTTTGGCCTCCTGTCTCCCCCGGGTTCTGCGGGTCTCAGTGTGAAGCACTCGTCCTGGTAGACCTGCCGGACGTGGCATGTGTAACTGCCCCACGGCGTGACGCGCAGCAGGCGCTCTGCCCACTGACAGAGCTCCAGGGGTTGTGCGTGAGAAGCCGGACGGGGAGCCCGGGAACCCCGGCTAGGAGTCGGGGGGAGACAGGAACCCAGACTCAGGGCGTAGGCAGGGCCGGGGGCCACCCCTGAGCTGGCTGAGTGTCACTGCCTTTGCGACGTTCTCCCCTGAAGGTCCCCTTAAAAGTGCAGCCACCTGCGTTAGCCAGGCTGGGCGCCGAGTCCAGGAGCCTGATTTATGGCAGCGAGCTGAAGCCGCCTCACGTCAGGAGACCCAAGCGCAGGTTTTACACCTGAGACGCTCACACTCGCACACGCACAGACACTCACATGCACGCGCATACACACATGTGCACATATCCATATACACACATGCATGTATATGCATACATACACGTGTACACACTCACTTACACACCCACCCCAAAATGCATTTGCCAGAGGGAGACCCTGGCCGTGCAGAGCACGAGTGCTGGTCTCTGACCTTCCCGGCGAGGTCCCTGGAGCTGCCCAGCGCCGGGTCCCCATGTCACACACGCCACCCTCGTTCCTCTATTCCGGGCTCTGCCTGCTGCGAAATCTCCAGACACCCGTGAAATCCACAACCTTTCGTCGCAACATTGGGTATCTGCTTCTGCGATTAAGATTAATTTTTCCAGCGCTTGTTTGGAAGAGGAAAGCGGCGTGAATCGAATAAAGTTTCTTGAAATTAACAATAGTCATCATTTCTGAATGAAAGGATATGATGACAAAATAAACTCAATAATTGAAATTATTTCTACCAGCCCATTAGTCTGAGGCTGAGCAAATGAAAGTCTCTGGATTCTGAGAGGCCCAGGCTGGCAGGCAGAGACGTCACTGGGTTGGTGACTGATCCCCGACACGGCAGGGTGGGTTGTGTCAGAAGGGGGTCCCAGCCCACGTGCGCGCCGGAGCCCAGACGGCCCTGCCCTGTCGAGCTGAGACGCACTCGTGGCCACAACTGTAAATGGACAGCAAGACCACCCCGGTGGGCTGGTGGTGGTGACCTTGACCTCCTGACCCGAGGAGATGCCCACACAGCCTCACCCCCTGTAACTGGGACCGACGGCTGTCTCTGCCCCTCCCTGGCCTGGCCGGGCTGCCAGTGCTCACTGGAGGTGGCAGGTGCAGCCGTGTCTCTGTAATCAGCTAAGCGATGCTAAAAGCCACCCGACCGGCCTGGATTCTCAGGTGTGGGCTCGAGCGGGAGCCTGTTCCCGCATAGACAAGGCGGTTTCTCGCCAGGGGTTTGCTTTTGCGTCTGCGCTGTGTCCCTTTCCCCGGTTCTATGGTCGGCCTCCTGGGAGGTCCCGGCTGGATCCCTCAGTGAGCGATAAACGCCGCCCGTATCGCTCGCGGTCCAAGGGCTCAGCATCCTGGGCTCCGCTTCAGGTGCCAGCAGGCCCGTCCCCACCGCACTCGAGAGAGGCTGGCATGATGGGTCCCATGACAAGGGACAGAGACAGACGGAAACGCACACGCATACACGCAAGGCGCAGAGATGATGGGACATACACGTGTGCGTCACTGATGGGTACGCAGATGGATACGCAGGTAGATGGCTGGATCCGTGGATAGGTGCCTGGATACACAGGTAGACAGGGTCACAGACGCCGAGCTGTGTGGGCCTGTGTGGGCGCCCGGCACCCAGCCCGAAACCCCACAGCTCCGCAGAGCAGTTGTTCGGTGTCTGTAGTGGCTTCCTGAGCCACAGTTAGCAAATTGGCACCACGAAACCGCAGATTGCACCTGAAACAGCAGAAGTGTGTTCTCTCGCAGCGCTGGAGACCAGCGGTCTGAAGTCAGGCCGCGGGCAGGGCTGGCTCCTTCTGAGGCCCCTCGGGGACTCTGTCCCAGCCCCGCGGCACCTGCGCCTGCCGGAGCATCCCCACCCCGGCTCTGACCTCACGTGGCTCCTCCCTGGGCATCCTCTGCTCCCTGCGGGGAGGCTCTGCGGCCACCCCAGCCCAGTGTGAGCTCGCCTGGGGCCTCACCTTGACCACGTCTGCACCTGAGTCACGCTGAGGGTCCGGGTGGGCCTGAGTTTGGGGGACACGTTCCACCCACTACAGTGTCCACAAGGGCAGGCGAGCAGGAGATTTCAGTGTTCTGTTTTTGTCCTGGGACTTCCACAGGTTTTCCTGAAGATTGCAGAGGGTCACTTGTGTCTGTCCCGCCCACCGCGCCCGTGCCTAGGACAGCGGGTTCCCTGACGAGGACCAGGAATGGGGGGGGTGACCTTGGCTCCCGGGGTGTCACCACTGGGGTGAGCCGCCAGGTTTCTCCACCGGGTCCTCACGAGTATACTGTTTTGACGGCAGTGGGGACAGCGTGAGGACGGGAGACCCCTCCGCCGCCTCTGGGCGAGCAGAGAGCGCGAGGCGCTGAGGAGCCTACGCAGCCCGGGCGCCCGTCAGCGAGAAGGCGACCACAGGGGGCCCTGCCCTGGGGCTGCACCCCAAGTGTGAGGAGCAGATGGGCCCCCCCAAGGGCCGCAGTGCGCAGCTGTGTGGCCACCAGGTGGACAGGCCCAGGGCAGCACCACCCCTCAGCCTTGCGGGTCCTCCCGCGTGTCCCCTGCGGAGTCCGGGGGCCCTTGCTCTTCTCAAGAGCCAGACCTCGAGGAAGGGCGGCCCGGCTGGGTGGGGAGGAAGAGGCTGGCACCTGCTGGGACCTGAGCAAAGGCTGAGGGGCACTGGGTGGGGGGAGGGCATCACGGCCAGACCGGGGGCCAAGGGAGTTGACACTGTCAAGATCAGAGACCTCCCGGCTTGACCTGCTCCTGCAGGTACTTGGGCCAGGACTGGCATGACTAAGTTCCCGCCCCACCTCTCATCCAGTGCCCGGAAAGCCAGGGACGGCCCAGCCCATGTACATCGAGCTGGGTCAGTGCCTGCTGGGCTCTCACCTCACCCGAGGTCCTGAGCCGTGGCCCCTGCCCAGGGCGGGGCATGAGAGTCTGTGTGCAGACACCCCCCAGGGGCACAGGGAGGAGTAGGGACAAGATGGTCCCTCGGGCCATTGGGATGGACCAGTGGGGGTGGGGAAACACCTCCATGAAGCCCAAGGCTGTGAAAATGGGAAGAAAGGGAGGAAAAGGGGTTGGGGGCAGAAGCATGGAGCCCCCCAGCGTCTGCGGGGCCCAGGGAAGGATGTCTGTGGCCCACGTCTCAGGGCATCGTTGCATACAGATTGGAAGCGTTTCAGTGTCAAAAGCCAGCTAGTCTCCCTGCATCCCTGGCAATTTCTGCAGTCGCAGCCATTGGGGTGTGGAGTTTTCAGGGACTCCTGTCTGCCCACGGCACGCAGGGTGGCGGACCGTGGCTCACTCGGGGATCAGCCTGTAGCTCAGCGGTCCCCAGCCTTTTTGGCACCAGGGACCGGTTTCATGGAAGACAATTTTCCTGCTGTGCAACACGCCCCATTCCCAAGTTTCGTGGAAAAAAGTCATTTCACCGAAGGCCGGCCGGGGTTGGGGCCACAGCTGTAGCCCACGTCGTCAGCCCGGGGGATCGCTGGAAGCACTGGGGTGGCACCTGTCTCCTGGCCAGGTCTCGTCCCCAGAGACATGCAGAGGCCCCCAAGAGCCACATTCTCTGGGAAGGGAGGAGCATGGTGAGAATCCTTTCTCCTTCCCTCCATTTCCAGCCCACTTGGAAGACAAAAACCCCACTTTCCAGAGAGGAAAACGAGGCTCCTTGGACACGTCCCAGATCCGCACCATGCGTTTATCTACATGTCACTGACGGTGTCGCTGAGGGGAGATGCAGACCCGCCAAGAGCCGAAAAACCTCTCATCGAGGGGAAAACACCCTCCCTCACGTCCTCGTGGTGTTTTTTCCTCTTTCTGCCACACACAGCCACGTTTGAGACATAATTTGATGTGAATTACCGACGAATTGTATACAGGACTTCAGGACTAAGTAGCTTTTTGCAAGGCTCAGTATGAATTTTCTCTTTTGTCCAAATCATACAAAATAACTCTTTCTGAATGGTTAAAATTTTCTGCCACGCATAAAAATGAGGTTTAAATCACTTAAAAGGTGACAAAAATGCATTAGACGACTCTTGGAACTTTATAACTGTGTGTACATTTTAAGGACTCTGTCAGTTCCCAAGCCCGTGCTCTGGGGGTGGGAGAAAGAGGGCGTCAGCTAGTGGGGGGACGGAAATCAGAGTCCCCCAGACCCCAGAGAGTCCCCACGACAAGGTACAGAGCTCAGGTGCCCTGCGGAGCCCCGCAGGAGTGTCCCAGGCGTCAGGAAGGTCGGGGCCTCCCCGGCAGCCGCGGCAGGAGGCTCTGCGCGGTGTCTGCGAATGATTCCTCGCTGGTGCGGCTCGTTGGTCCCTTTGGCGCCCGGCCGTGGAGAGCACAGAGCGTGCGTTCAGATGCGCGTCTTTGGAGGGCGTGTGTGGCTTGTGCCATAGTGAGTGGGTTGAATGGAAAACAACACAGTGCCGAAGTCTGGCCCGTGCGTCTGTGTGCGGGAGTGGCCGGCCACCCGGGGTGCTTGGGGCCATCGGGGCAGGAAGGGCCCAGAGGGTTTCCACTCAGAGTGGACAGCAAGTGGCTTCGGCGTGTCCCTGCCGAGCTGCCTCCATCCTGGGTCCTGGAGCCTGGAAAGGTCCCTGCCTTT
>CAUYRT010069408.1:0-12323 GCA_963574885.1 Lepilemur ruficaudatus | reverse complement strand
GGGTCTCGCTCTTGCTCAGGCTGGTCTTGAACTCCTGACCTTGAGCTCTCCACCCGCCTCGGCCTCCCAGAGTGCTAGGATTACAGGCGTGAGCCACCGCGCCCGACCTAGGTAAAGAATTTATGACTAAAACCCCAAAAGCAAATACAACAAAAACAAAAATAAATAAATAGGACTGAATTAAACTAAAAAGTCTTCTTCACAGCAAAAGAAATAATCAAGAGAGTAAACAGGCCAACTATAGAATGGGAGAAAATTTTAGCAAGCTATACATCCAACTGAGAACTAATATTCAGAATCTATAAGAAACTCAAACAAATCAACAAGTAAAAAATAACCTCATTAGAAAGTGGGCAAAAGACATGAATGGACATTACAAAAGAAGAGAAGCAGATGGCCAACAAACATGAAAAAATGCACAACATCACAAATCATCAGGGAAATACAACTCAAAACCATGATAAGATACCACCTTACCCTGTCAGAACGGCCATTATTAAAAAGTCGAAAAACCAGAAATGCTCACACAGATGCAGTAAAAAGGGAATGCTTATATACTGTTGTTGTGAATGTAAATTAGTACAACTTCTGTGGAAAACAATGTGGAGATTTCTCAAAGAACTTAAAGTAGATCTACCATTCAATCCAGCAATCCCACTACTGGGAACCTACCCACAGGAAAAGAAGTCATTTTATCAAAAAGACACCTGCATTCATATGTTTATCGCAGCACAATTCACAATTGCAAAGAAATGGAACCAACCTAAGTGCCCATCAACTGATGAGTAGATAAATAAAATAGGGTATAGATATACCATGGAATACTACTCAGCCATGAAAAAGAATAAAATGATTTCTTTTGCAGCAACTTGGATGGAACTGGAGGCCATTAGCCTAAGTGAAGTAACCCAGGAGCAAAAAAACAAATATGGCATGTTATCACTTATAAGTAGGAATTAAGCAATAGGTATGCTTGCTGATACAGAGTGATATAATAGACATTGGAGACTCAGAAGAGGGAGGTAGGAAGGAGTACAGATGAAAAATTACCAACTGGGTACAATATACACTATTCAGGTGATAGGTAAACTAAAAGCCTAGACTTTTCCATGATACAATTTATCCATGTAACAAAAACCATTTGTACCCCATAAATTATTAAAATTTTTAATATTTATGTTTTACAAATATAAACATGTATTTATACTTATAAATCTATAAATAATTTTAAATTATAATTTATAATTATATTTTAACAATTTTCTACTGTATTGGTAACATTCTAAAAGTTGACTAATATATTCCTATATAAATGTAACAATCAGGAAAGGTAAGATACAAGCTTCCCTATATCATGTTGTCAAAAACTAATGGTATTTTAATTAATGAATAATACCAACCATTTGTTTAATACTGTGTTTTTTAAGCAGAATTGAGTGTTTTAGTTTTTTAAATACAGCTATTCCCCAGTTGAACAAGGGGAAAGTTAAGGCAGAAACTGAAGAGGGGGGAATTATATTTAATTCCCTAGTGATTTAGCAGCCTAACAACTCTTTGCTTTATCTGTATCTCAGAAATGTGGAATATACACTCAGCTTCTCTAGAAGTAAATTAGAGTGTGAAGCTTGCTAAAGTCAAAAGTACGTAATTCACGGATAAGCCAGGCGTGGTGGCGTGCGCCTGTAGTCCCAGCTACTGGGAAGGGTGAGACAGGGTGATCACTTGAGTCCAGGAGTTCAAGGCTGCAGTGAGCTATGATGGTGCCATTGTGCTCAGCTTGGGCAACAGAGCTAGACCCTGTCTCTAGAAAACCAAAAACAGAAAAAAGTCTGTAATTCATGGAAATAATTATAAATTGAAGTGTAAACTTTGGTAAACTCAATAGCAGCATTTGTGTAGAATTTTAAATGACCTTTTTACTATTTAAATTCATACATCAGAGTTCACTTAGCTCTGTTATTAGCCAATGAGAGGTTATGCCATCAGATACCATGTCTCAGAGAAATTCAAATAATATTATTTTAAATCCATAAATACTTTTGTTTTCCCTGATTTTTAAAACATAATAAAGAAAATCTTTTTTTATAAAATGCAAAATAGTTTAAAATTTTGTTTCCACCTTATTATCATCATCTCCTTGAGGGAGAAAGGTATTGCTGGCATGCAAGGCACCACCACTTTTTCGACTGAGTAGAGTCAGAGCAGTTTGCATTTCTGTATTTAATTTCTGTTTTCATCTAGATGAGTAAGCATGTTCTCTGCCCCACATTGTAACTCTTTAGAGAAAAGACTAAATGGAGGAAAGAAGTAGAAGGCACGAGGTTGGAAGCATTAGATGATAAGGAGTAACACTAGGCTTTTATATATATGTGGGGCAGGTGGAACAAATCTGCTTTATCTAATACAGGTTAAAATAGTTCATGAAGGAAAACTTTTCTAGGACAGTTTTTAATTTTTGACACAAATTTTTTTCTACTCATCCCTTTAATTTTCATTTCTTTATCCACATATTCTTTTCTCTGTTTATGGATAGCACTTTGGAACTTAAAAATGTTCTGTGAAGATTGTGCACCAATAAACTCTAATTTCACATGGTTCCATCAGGCACCATGAATAGAGGGCTCATTCGATTAGAATCCAGTGTAGCCACTTTTCATGTTTATGTGGAATTGGCAGTCCATAGGTATTGTGGATCCGTAATTGTTGACAACCTTTGCACCTAAACCCAAAGTTGGAGGGATAGGAAAACCTGAAATGGAACAAGGGGACATGTCATAATGGTCAGGCTAGTTGCAAGCTCCATCAAATTCTTTTGGTTACCCTAGCTGTTTATAGCCAGGTTCCTTTCTGACCACTGCAGAATGAAAGGAGTAACTATTTTCACAGTTAGATGATTTTATAATTTTAATGTAGAATGGAGGGAAGAATATGAAAAGGAACACAACAAGCCTTTTATGTTGAAGTAGTAATTAACTACCTTTTTCTGTCTTGGAGAGGAAGGGAATATGCCCTATTTCACTGGTGGTTATAAGTTTTTGTACCAAGGAGAATCGTTTTGATTGGCGTCACTAAATCCTTTTCCCTATTTATCCATCCAGAGAATATTGGATACCTTGCTTCTCTCTTAGTGATGTAAATTATTTAAGAGGAGAGATTGAACTACCAAACCAAACACCAACAATAATGATGCCTTATTAGAGACCCAAATAGCTCAAATCCTTTCCAAACCATTTTTGTAGTTGAAAAGAATTTTCAGTACATATTGTGTTAGCACATCTCCCCTGCCTGTCTATACCTTAATTATCTTGAAAATGATGGCATATGCAGAAACATTAATAAACATCTACGTGCATTTTTAGTGAAGCATACCCTAATCATCCCAAAGTGGTGGTGTTAAGCCCTTAGCAGATTTATTTTCCCACCTCCTATAACTTCATCTCCAAATATGTGGGCAGATTTTGCAGGGCCAAGGGTTTAGGATTATTGTTTTCCTTGACCATGATAATACCTTGGAATCATATTTTTCCTATAAGAAAACCTGACAACATAAAGTCTCTTGAGTCTGCCAGGGCTTTTCTGATGTGTAATTAGAAAGATAACAACTGTACGTTCAGCCAGGCCTAGAATTGGACATCTGTGAGGTCTCCTGTGATTTATCATTTTATAGTCTTTTCATTGCTGTTATGAGGTATTGTGGTTGTAAATTAATTTTTTTTATTTGTTTAGACTGGGTAATACATTCACAAGGTTCAACTCCCAAAGTCTAAAAGAACATATGGGGAAAAGTAGTCTCCTTGTCCCTATCCCCCAACTACTCTTTTCTCTTCTGCATCGGCAAGCACTGTCCCCTATCAGGATAGTCTACACATTCATAAGCAAACATGAATGCATATTTTTTTCTTTTTGTTCAAATAGCATACCATACATACTATTTATATCAGTCAGGGTTCATTTGGGGAAACAGAACCATATGAATATTACGGAATAAAATATTTACTGTAAGAATAAGACCTCATACATTTGTAGATGAAGCTGACGAAGTAAGAGTCTCAAAGAGGAAGCTTGGAGGATCACTAATTTTGAAGCAGTGGCACAGGTGGACAACTCAAAGCTTTCCAGGGAGCCTGGAAATCCAGGAACATCAAATTGTTAGGGTAGGACTGTGATGGAGGGCTGGGAGAGAAATCCTAAGAACAGTGGTGTCAAATAGAACTTTCTGTTATGTGGAAAATTTTTTATTTTTGCACTAACCAATATGGTAACCATTAATCACCTGTGGTTATTGAGCACTTTGAAATGTGCCTAGTGTGATTAAAAGATTTGAATTTTTTAATTTATTTATTCAGGATATTGTGGGGGTACAAACATTTTGATTACATGTAATGCTGTTTGCCCCACCCAAGCCAGGGCTACAAGCATGTCACTCCCCCATATAGTGCATTCTGCTTCCATTAGTTGTGAATTTACTCCCTCCAAGACTTGAATTTTTAATTCAATTTTAATTAAATTATTATAGCACTATGTGGAGGGGGATTCCAGAAATGTTGGTCAAAGGATACAAAATTTCAGTTAGATAGGAAGAATAAGTTCAAGAGATCAATTGGACAACATGGTGACTCTAGCCAATAACAATGTATTGATTATGTTCTTGAAAATTGCTAAGAGAGTTTTTAAGTGTTTTCACTTAAAATCACTAGATTTTAAGTGTTTTCACCACAAAAATATAAGTGGGGGAAGGCATATGTTAATTAGCTTAATTTATCCATTCCACAGTGCATACGTATTTGAAAACAACATGCTATACATAATAAATATATGCAATTTTTATTTGTTAATTTAAAGAATTAGCAAGTTAGTTAAAGA
This sequence comes from Lepilemur ruficaudatus, assembly GCA_963574885.1. Taxonomy (NCBI): domain Eukaryota; kingdom Metazoa; phylum Chordata; class Mammalia; order Primates; family Lepilemuridae; genus Lepilemur; species Lepilemur ruficaudatus. The sequence continues at coordinate 7,460 of CAUYRT010069408.1, read as the reverse complement.
TAAATAAATAGCAACGTGTGGCCAGTGGCTACCATATTGGACAGTGCAGCTTTAGAAGACTGCATCTGGTTGTGGACCTAGATTTGCTGTTAATCAACAGAAGTGGCAGTTGAGAAAAAGAGCTGTACACAGAGCAGAGGAGAGCAGACACAGCTGGTACCTGCAGGCACCTCTGCATCTGTGTCACTATTTTCTTTTTCTTTTTTTTTTTCAAGACACAGTCTTGCTCTGTCACCCTGGGTAGAGTGCAGTGGCATCATTACAGCTCCCTGCAACCTCAAACTCCTGGGCTCAAGCAATCTTCTCGCCTCAGCCTCCCAAGTAGCTGGGACTACAGGCCCATGTCACAATGCTCAGCTTATTTTTCTATTTTTAGTAGAGACCGGGGGTCTTGCTCTTGTACAGGCTGGTCTTGAACTCCTGAGCTCAAACAATCCTCCCGCTTCAGCCTCCCAGAGTAGTAGGATTAACAGGTGTGAGCCGCGGTGCCTGTCCATCTGTGTCACTGTTAACCAAAATCACCTTCAGAGCATAAAGCCTTCTGCTTCACTTTCTACCTTCCAAAATCTCATTTGAATTTCTCTTTTGTTTAATTCAGAACAATATAGGGAAGAATATTCTGGGAAACATAATTCCAGTTTAGCAGATTGACAAGGTATAAAAGCATTAAACAAACTTCTTTTTTACATAATAGTATATTGTGAAGATCTGCTTAGCATACTAGTACATAAAGAATTCCTCATTATTTTATACAACTTCTATGTTGTACATTATACAATGTACAGTATATCGCTATTCACTTAACTGCTTATTTTTTATAATTTATTGATGGCCTTTTGCATCGTTTTCATCTTTTGCTGTAGTCTATATGCAACATCAAGTAATTTTGAATGCATGTCACTTAGGAAGTATATATGTGTGTCTATGTAGGGAAAATACCTAGAAGTGCTGTGTCAAAGGCTATGTGGATCAAAAACTTAAATATTAAATAAAAAAGAAATATTAAAATATTGAAAGAATCAATAGAGAAATGTTCTTATAACCTTGAAGCAAGAAAGACATTTCTAACTGACATAAACCCCAAAATCCATAAAAGAAAATAATGATATAAAAGCAAATTTTCTAGTAATACACAGCAGAACCCATAATATGACTGTTAATTTTTAAACGGATATCTCCAGTGAATGATGTTCTAATAGAAACTTACTTTTTTTGTAAATCACATGCCAAACCTGATTTCAAATTATGTAGATCCTCAGGTTGTAGTAGTCTACCCATATTTGGTCATTTTGAACATGTCCGTGCTTCATTAGGAAAAGAAGAGAGTTTCTGTTAAGTTTGATTCCTTCCCTCCTTCCTTCTTTCCCTCCTTGCTTGGATTTCTAAGCAAATGCAGTATAATCACAGTGTTGAATGTTGAAATGGAAAAAGAAAGGGCACAGAACAGAAAAGTCACTGGACCACCAGCCAGATCCTTTTCTGCTCCTTACTAGCTCTGTGACTCTGTGAATATCATTACTAGACCTCATTACCAATTCCTCGTTAGAAATTGTCTATTATTTGATTTTTTTTTTCTTTTTATAGTGGCTGCATCACTACCTAGTACAGAAATGTTTGTCAATCTTACCTCTCTGGGATTCAGGTTCCTTGTTTATAAATTGTGGGCACCAAGCTTCCTCATGCTGTTATCTTGAGAATAACATGGGATAATGTTAATATATATGAGAGGGTTTTGTTAACCTTAGGTAATTTATACCTATTTAAGGAATTATCTTCTTGAAAGGGGACAGAGCTTGCAGGAGAAATATTAATATTAGTATAGTAGAAGCATTAAAATATAGCTCCAGGGCTGGAAATCAGGAAACATGAACTCTATCCCTTACTTTGACATTCTGGACAAGTTACTTCAGCCTTCTAGAGTGCAGTTGCCTGTTCTGGTAACTCTGGAAAGTTTAAAGCTTTATGCAAATGTGAGCTGCAACTTTGATATGACACAGTTGACATAGATTATTTCTGGAGCTCAAAGTAGTCTTGCTTTTATCTGTTTCCATTAATCCAGGACACATTTACTGAAGCATGCAAGATACTGTGCTAGGTGCTATGTCCCATTTTAGTGTATGTGTTATTCTCTAATCCAATTTGCTGCCCTTATCTGAATTTTTTCATTAATTGAATTTCTGTGATAACTGTACTAAAGGACATCCATGAAGAATATTTGAAATACTCGATTAATTCTAACTATGGCTCATTTTGATTTAGAAGAGGGCTGGCCTTATGCTGTACATAACAAAATGTCACATTTAAAGCAAATAAGATTCTAAAACAAAAGCTTTACTTGTGGTGCTTTTTTTAAAACAAGTTCTGAGACAGCTGAGATCAGCAGAATTTTTATTAGAGTCTCAAAACGTAATTTTTAGGTTTCTGGAAATACATGGTACTCACAGTAGAGGATATTGAGTCAAAGAATTTAATCTTTCACCTTTTCAATCATTCTCATAACTTCATACCCTTTAGAGCATGATTTTGAGGCCCTCACAGCTATTTTCTGTCTTTCCTCAACAGAAATGAATAAAAGTGGGTATGCTAGGGGGAATATGTATGAGAGTTAAGATTATTAAGGTGATGGTATTTTTATTTATACCTTTGTGTTTGCAAATTTGAAATAACTGCATATTTTTCCCTCAGGAGTTTATAAAGAGAAAAAAATCAATTGTTAATAAAGTGGCAGGATCACAGATAAATTATAGATCAGCATTTTAATAAGCAAGATAATCAGATTGATTCTAAACCTCCCTACTAGTTTTTAACATTTGGTTAAATTTTTTGTCTTTATCTGATGAAGATTATTATTATTTGTATTATTTTTGTTAGTGTTTACCTTAATCCTAGCCTCATTTATAGCATTTAGACTTCCAAGAATATAATGGTGAATATAGGTTTCAAAATTTTTGAGCTATGCAAGTATGAATTTACTTTCTAGATTTGTAAACAACTCCTTTTTAAAACTATCACTTACCCTCAGCTTAACACTGAAGGTGGAATACATATAGTGGAAGAATCTGCCTTGTTCTTACTGTCTAATAGTCTCAGGAATAGCAAGTCTTCATTTAAGGCATACTTTTTAAAAAAATATATAACCCCTTTTTTTCAGACCTCTTAAGCCACGAAAATGCAGCAACGCTGAATGATGTAAAGACACTGGTCCAGCAGCTATACACCACACTGTGTATTGAGCAGCACCAGTTAAACAAGGAAAGGGAGCTTATTGAAAGATTAGAGGATCTCAAAGAACAACTGGCTCCCCTGGAAAAGGTGAAAATTCAAATCTCAGATTTTTCTCATCACCTATATTTTTTCCAGAGCATACTTATTTGTGTTTTTTCTTCTAAGTTTTATGCAATTGTGTCATGTCAATCAAATTAGTCCACTAGTTTATGGGATTGAACCTGAAGTTCCAGGTTCTTCCTAAGAAAGAACTTTAAAAGGAATAGTTTGGAGCCTTGATAATGGACTTAGAGCTTTGAAGTTTAAATATACTGCCCTGCGAAGGAAAAACTAATGATGATACCATTTCCATTGGGGGATAAAAACAATGAGATTTATTTTTATGCATTGCCAAATGCCCAATAATAAACCTGTGTCTAAACAAATAAATAAATATATTCCCTTAACCTTATTTACCACCTGGTAAAATAAAGATTGGAATAACTGCTGATCAGGAAATGTTCTTGAGTATAGTAGATAATGATTTTAGCCAAGGTAAGAATGAATATGAGATCAGCCCTCTATATCCATGGGTTCCACAACCACAGATTCAACCAATCTGGGATGAAAAACATTTGGGGGGAAACCAATTAAAAAAAAATACAACAATAAAAAATAATACAAATTTAAAAACCAATGTAATATAACAACTATTTACATTGTATTATAAGTAATCTAGAGATGATTTAAAGTATATTAGAGGATATGCATAGGTTATATGCAAATATTATACCATTTTATATAGGGGACTTGAGCATCCATGGATTTTGGTATCTGTGGGGATCTTAGAACCGATTCCCCACAGATACCAAGGGATGACTGTCCATGGACTATTATACAGCTGTTAAAAATGATTATGTAGATCTAATTTGCTATAGAAACTATGTATTATGAAAAGTAAATTATAAAATTGTGCATACTATGATCCAGTTTTTAAATGTGTTATGCATAAAGCTATACACATTTATATATAGATACACAAAAAATCAGAAGGAATATATTCCAAAATTCTAATAGAATAGTAGGATTGTGATTTTTCTTCTTTTCTGAATGTTTACAGTGTATATTCATTGTATGTCACCTTTTTTATGGTGATGCAGTTGTTTCCATTTTAAGAAATTAGATTGTAAAGATTAAAGAGAGGAACAAATACTCTTAATATGGTGCATTTTCTGATTTTATAAAAATAATTATCATTTATCAAGTATTTACTATGGGCTATGAATTGTGCTAAGTGTTTTACTTACATTCTGTTATTTAGTCCTTAGAACAACTCTGTAATAAAGTTAATGGTGATTTGCAGATCAGGGCCCTAAACTCAGCTGTACTGAATCCGGAGTTCATATTCTGCCTCTAGTAACCATTTGAGTTAAAAACTAATAATAGATTAAATCTTGTACACAACAGTGAAAAAATATTGGTATGTTTTCATTTCCCTCTTTCAAAGAAGGTAATCTTATGGTTAGATGAAGAGCTGTTGAAACTCAGTTATTCACTCCCATGTTTTCACTATATTTTCAGCCACTTCTAGGGCGAAACATTAAATATATGCCCTAAAAAATAGTTATTCCTCGAAGATATTTTATCCAGTGAAAATTACAAATCGGATAGTATGATACTTAGGAAGGCAAACTATATTTACTAGAATTGAGACTTTTGTCTCGATTATGAGCCCTGCTTCTTTAGTGGACACAGAACAATTTAAGAGTTTCAAATTATTTTCTATCTCAAAATGCCTCACGATTGATCATGTGTGCCTAATAGGTACGAATTGAGATTAGCAGAAAAGCTGAGAAGAGGACCACTTTGGTGCTATGGGGTGGCCTTGCCTACATGGCCACACAGTTTGGCATTTTGGCCCGGCTGACCTGGTGGGAATATTCCTGGGACATCATGGAGCCAGTCACCTACTTCATCACTTACGGAAGTGCCATGGCAATGTATGCATATTTTGTAATGACACGCCAGGTAAGAAGTCCTCTTCACATAAATTTTCATGAGGTAATAATAAAGTTTTAGTTTTCAAAATAGTTCTCTTTTCTCTCATATTCTTTCTAAGGCCGCTTCTTTTTAAGTACTCATTTATCCATTTTTTTTTTTTTGAGACAGAGTTTTACTCTGTTGCCCAGGCTAGAGTGCCATGGTGTCAGCCTAGCTCACAGCAACCTCAAACTCCTGGACTAAAGGGATCCTCTTGCCTCAGCCTCCCAAGTAGCTTGGACTACAGGCATGCACCCCCACACCCAGCTAATTTTTTTTCTATTTTTAGTCGCCCAGCTAACTTTTTTATTTTTAGTACAGACAGGGTCTCACTCTTGCTCAGGCTGGTCTCAAACTCCTGATCTCAAGCGATCCTCCGCCTTGGACTCCCAGAGTGCTACGATTACAGGCGTGAGCCACTGTGCCCAGCCCTCATTTATCCTCAAACATTTATCATTTATTTGTGTTGGGAACATTCAAAATTCATTCAAAGTTCTTTCTTCTAGATATTTTGAAATACACAATTATTGTTAATTATAGTCACTATATTGTATTATTGAACACTAAATGTTATTCTTCCTATCTAACTATAATTTTGAATGCATTAACCAATCTCTCCCTATCCCTTCCGCCCCCCAATCCTTCCCAACCTCTAGTAACTACTATTCTACTCTCTACCTCTATGGAATCAACTTCTATGCATTCACCTTTTTTAGCTCTCACATGAGTGAGAACATGATATTTGTCTTTATGTGTCTGGCTTATTTCACTTAACATAATGATCTCTAGTTCCATCCATGTTGCAGCAGATGTCAGGATTTCATTCTTTTTTTGGCTGCATAGTATTCCATCGTGTATCTATACCATGTTTTCTTTATCCATTCATTTGTTGATGGACACTAAGGTTGAGAACATATCTTGGCTGTTGTGAATAATGCTGCAGTAAACATGGGAGTGCAAATATCTCTTTGACATACTGATTTCCTTTCCTTTGGATATATACCCACTAGTGGGATTTCTGGGTCATATGATATTTCTATTTTTAGTTTTTTGAGGAACTTCCATACTGTTTTCCACAATGGCTGTAATAATTTACATTCCCACCAACAGTATATAGGAGTTCCCCTTTCTTCGCATCCTCAACAGCATTTCTTACTTAGTCTTTTTGATTATGCCATTTTCACTGGAGTCAGATGGTATCTCATTGTGGTTTTGATTTGCATTTCCCTGATGATTAGTGATGTTGAGGATTTTTTCATATACCTGTTAACCATTTGTATGTCTTCTTTTGAAAAATATCTACTCAGATCATTTGTGCATTTTTTTTACTTCAGAATATGATGGGGGTACAGACATTTTGGTTACATGTAATGCCTTTGCCTTGCCCAAACCAGGGCTAGAAGTGTGTCCTTCTCCCATACAATGTACTGTTTCCATTAGTTGTGAGTTTACCCACCGCCCCCTATCTGACAAGCGCCCAATGAATATTAGTGCCACGTGAGCACCTTAGTGTTGATCTGTTAGTACCAATTTGATGGCGAGTACATGTGGTGCTTGTTTTTCCATTCTTGTGATACCTCACTTCTCAGGAAGGGCTCAAGCTCTATCCAGGATAATATAAGCGGTGCTAGATCACCACTGTTTTTTATAGTTGAGTATTCCATGGAATACGTATACCACATTTTATTAATCCACTTATATATTGATGGGCACTTGGGTTGTTTCCACATCTTTGCAATTGTGAATTGTGCTCATTTGCCATTTTTAAATTGAATAATTTATTTTATTGCTGTTGTTGTTTGAGTTCCTTATATATTCTGGGTATTGATCCCTTGTGGGATAAATAATTCGGAGACATTTTCTCCCATTTTGTAGGCTCTCCACTCTCGTGATTATTTCCTTTGCTTTGCAAGAGCTTTTTAGTTTGATATCATTTCATTTGTCTATTTTTGCTTTTATTGCCTGTGCTTTTGAGGTATTACCTAAAAAATCTTTTCCAGACCAGTGTCCTGAATTGTTTCCCCTATGTTTTCTTCCAGTAGTTTTAGTTTAGGGTCTTTAGGTCTTTAATTCCCTTTTTTTTTTTTTTTTTTGAGACAGAGTCTCACTCTGTTGCCCGGGCTGTAGAGTGCCGTGGCGTCAGCCTAGCTCACAGCAACCTCAAACTCCTGGGCTCAAGCGATCCTTCTGCCTCAGCCTCCCGAGTAGCTGGGACT